>JBBMKA010000030.1:5887228-5903052 GCA_037833695.1 Sechiopsis laciniata | reverse complement strand
GTGTGGCTCTAAAAGAGCCACATCAGGGGCAGCCACAGTTTGGGTGCAGCCACAGCTGCACCCAAACTGCTCTCTTTGAGAATTGAACTCGTAACCAAGCGATTACTATGTGATACTACCTACTCCTTTTTAGGAGTCATGTGAGATTAGAGATGTCCATTTTTCGTGCACGGTCAACTCGCGCCTTGCGGGACCCGCCCTTAACGATGCAATAAATCTCCATTTAGGCGGGAACGGAGGAATTTTCCCAACGAGCTAAACAGGGCTGCAGACAAGGAATACATTTTCCTTTCCGATCCCCACCCAGTTTACATTTCTTTTATTTTTTAAAATTATTTTTTCCTCCTTTTTACTAATTTAATCTTTAGATATATTTTTTAAAAATTCTCTGTGGGGAACTTGATCTCGACCAATTCCAGGCTTGAATCCCCACCCTATCCGTGCAAAGAAAAATGATGAATTTCACATGACAAAGATTGATTTGGGTGGCGAAAACGGAGAATGTGTTCCTTGCCCCTGCCACAATTTGGGTGGCAAGTAAACTTGAGGTTATAGATTTGAATCTTCCTTCCACAATATTATTGAATAAAAAAAAGTGTGATGATAACTTGAACAAAGTTTTACTAAACAAAATAACTTGTAAATAAATGAAAATAAAATGGTCTCGAATGATTTTGCGATGGATTCTGGATCAAGAACACCAAAATTGGAATCAAGATCTTGTTTGCATGAAATGAAATCAAACATGGAAATGAGTCTCAGTTTTCACTACTTTTTTAAAATAAATGATGAGATGTCTACACTTTCAAACCCTTTAAATAAATGTCTATTTCGAAAATGTAAGAAGAGTGACATATATTTCATCCCCTAAATATCTTTATATTATTTATTTAATTTGAAATTATCTACCATATCCATTAGAAAAAAATAATCCCCATTAAATTGAGGAACAAAATCCTCTCCAAAAACCGTTTTTTACCAAATCCCATCAATTTTTATTTTTTGAATTTTAATATTTATGCTTAAGCATAATATCTTATCTTCTTTAAAATTAAACTAAAATAACCTATAAGCAGAATATCTTATCTTCTTTAAAATTAAACTAAAATAACCTATAAACAATATATTTGATCTCCCTTTTATTAGTTGTAATCTTAGATCGATATTGTCGATTATAAGCCTAATTTAGTTTAGATTATTCAATAAAATAAAGAAAAGTGACCAATCAAGGGAGGATATAATAAAATTATATGCTTAAAAAAGTAAGAATTCACTTGAACGCTGCTTGAAGTTGAATTCGAAGGGTTGCTAATTTTCAAGGTCATCCTCCACTTTAACTTAGTTGGTGGGTAAATTCTTTATCCAGGCTCTCCTCCATGTCAAACAATTTGCTCTCCAAATTCCTCTCGAGAAGGTTTTCCACATTGGCCGCAAATTCATCCATATCCAAATCCAAATTGGATTCGGATTGGTTTTAGAGGAGATGAAAAGGGTGGGGACTTGAAACAAGAGATGATCGTCTATTTCATTTCATCGAGGGAGGTGAGTTCGTCAACGATGTTGGGAACGAGGTCGTTCGACAGAGATTGATAAGTCGTAGTCATATGCAAACCATCAAACACACCAATGAAAACCACGCTATTCACAGAAATTTTGGCGAAAGAGATGTATACTCCAATAATTAAAAGATCACATCATTGAGATAGTTGGTGGGATGACTTGTTATACAATAGATTTTTTTGTGTGGTATGTACAACGACGGTTCTATTCTTGCAAATGATTATCTCAATTGACACTGAGGTGTACATCTGCAAAATCTATTGAACAAGATTGGACAATAAAACGGCTGCAACCTAAATTACTACATTTCACTATTTTTTCTCAAGATAAATATTCAATCTCTCATTTTTCTTTTTTTAAGATAAATATCCCATGTCTCATTATTTGGGATATGTATGGGTATGGAGACATGTTTGGCCCAACTTTTCCAAGTTTCAAATTAAAAAACAACAAATGCTGATATTTAAAAACAACTTTTCCATACATGATTTTTTTTTGTAAGTTCAATCGTTTGTAAATGTAGATTTTTTTAAAAAAAATTCAAATTGATATCTTAGATCTTTTGATAGGTGGTTATGATGAATTTAAAATGATATTATTTAATCCATAGAAATATAATTAATGGTAAGGGTATAAATGTCAATACAATATATTTAATTATTAAAAAAACCCAAAAAATTAAATTTAAATATTTATTTTAAGTCTTTAAAATGATAATTATTTATTGAATATGTTCTCTAAAAGTAGCTATTCTCCTAATTGACCTTATCTTCATTAGATTCTTCACTTTGAGAAGTTGTACGAATGCCCAAATTTCTTTTGAATTGGGCTTGTCTTGAAAGCCTAATAACCTTGGGCTTTAGACTTTTTCATTGAGCTCTTTTTGGCCCATGGCTATGGGATGGCTAAAATTAGAAATTAATTAGGGACGTGGCTAAAGATCTTTAATCTATTTAAAATTTTTGAATTTTAATTAATTTTTAATATGGAAAGTAGTTTACAATTGTACCCCTCTAATATTTCATAGAGTTTCTTTTTAATCTATTTTAAATAAATTATTTGTAACTACCTTTTTAAATTTAGAAAAATTTAAAACAACATAACTAATTCTAAAAACGTTAGTCAAACATAATTGAATTAATACTTATAAAATAGCATGAAATTAGAGTTTTTGAAAATTTTAAAAATTTATACGTAATTTAGAAATTTCGTTCTTAACGTTCACAAATTAACTATACATCTATTTTCCATAAGTCGTACATACTCTCGTTGGTCGGTGTGATTATTGTAAGTTTGGTTAAATATAAATAAAAAAATGGTTGAGA
This sequence comes from Sechiopsis laciniata, assembly GCA_037833695.1. NCBI lineage: Eukaryota > Viridiplantae > Streptophyta > Magnoliopsida > Cucurbitales > Cucurbitaceae > Sechiopsis > Sechiopsis laciniata. The sequence continues at coordinate 5,900,167 of JBBMKA010000030.1, read as the reverse complement.
ATAGTACCTGAACTTGAGTTTTATGAACGCCTTAAATATCCGTTTTTAAAGAAAATGAAAAGTTTATTTTGATTCTTTCTTCTCCTTGAACAACCCCCGCGAAAATCCTCCACCTATGTATTTGCGATTGATGATAGCCTCGCGTTGAAAAATCCGGCCGGAAGAGAAATGCATGCATTTTGTTTGGCTTCGATTCTCGAGACTTCGAAAGGGACCGACATTAGAGCCACGTTTCTGGTGTAAGTTTTTAAATTCTTTTGGTGCTCTGACATTTTTTCCAGCGTAAACTTCTAAATCTCTCAAATCACTCTGGTTTTTAAAAATATTAACGTATAAAATCGAATTCCTATTTTATTGAGATTTTTTTTATAATTTTTTTGTTTTGTTTTGTTTTTTTTGTTTTTTTTTGTTTTTTTTTTGTTGCATATTTTAGACATGGTTGACACGTATTTTATACCTAATAGAATCTCTACTTTGTAGGGATTATATTTTTCTTTATTTTATTATTTTTTATTTCGCATATGTTAGATATTGGTTGCACGTATTTTGTACATATCATATGTTAGTTACTGTTGGCATCTATTTTGTACAGAGTATTGATGCATATGTTAGTTACGATAGTGTTGTCACTTGTATATATTATGTGAGTAACGTTGTTTCTTTGGTTTTTTTTCATAAGTTAGACATTGTTGGCACATATTATGTACATATCATGTTATAATAAAGGTGCATATGTTGGTTAATATTATCTATTTATATATTTTGTGAATAACGTTGTTTTTTTTTTTTAGTTTATGCATATTTTAGACACTGTGGCACAAATTTCTCTTCAATGGTAAGATCAACATTGAGTTCAAGTGGCTCAAAATTAAACACATGCGACGAATCCGAAATTATGCACTGCATATGTAGACCCTACAACTTATTAGTGTGCGCATCCATTGTACATCGTGATTTAAGCACATGCAACAGATCAGTTACATAACGCGCGAAGCATAGAAACTTTGCCTAGTCATCCAATGTAAGACTGAGACCTCATTTATGCTATGTATTTATTCGTTCTTGTTGTGTTATAGCTATTAATTTTGTTTGGAATGTGTATACAAGTATGAATTAGTTCATTATAATACATTGCTCGTTTGCCCTCCTAAATATGTCCATGTGCCCCTATCACCTTTGACACTGCTTCTGTTTTTTGAATTTATGTTCCGCATATGCAGTCCCTACAATTTATCAGCATGCCCTACGTTTTGTACATCACTGTACATCAGGATCGACAACTTTGATTTATGGTTTCATTTTTTTATTTATTTTTAATCCACTTCCTAAATCGTAGGGATTTATTGACTATTATTAGTATTTTACATTTAAAATATTATCAAATTAGTTATGCTTGAATTTAGGAGAAATTTGGTTATGCTTAGATTTAGGAAAAAATTGATTTTTTTTTTCGTGAAACAGCTAAATGGGAAAATAAGTTCAAGGGTGTTCTGGGATGAAAACATTCATCTCTTCTCCCTAATTATTTTTTTAGTCATGAATTTAAAGTCCAAGACAAAAAAGATATGACCTCTATTTTTTTACCAAATTAAGCCATTTTCTACCGTTTTCCATTAAGAAATTGTGGTGAGTGTATATTTTCACTCTTTCTTTTTAAATATGGCAAAAAATTATATATATACTAGGAGATATTGTTCTAGTGTGTCTTTCTTCTTTTTGCATCATTTTGAAGTTGGGATTTGTCAGTACCAAACTAGATACTTCTATGATCTAATCTAAATAATATACACATGCTCATTTCTTTCAATTATATGATTGCATTTATTTTGTGTAAAAGCATAGCTTTTGTTAAATAGTTCAACTGGTCAAAACATTATATTTAGAAGTGTTATCAAAATATTTTTTTAAAAAAATCATGTAATTCTTCCTAAATAAACATAGAAAAATATAGAAAGAAAAAAATATTGTACAAATTGACAATAAAGTAATCTTATAGGGCATCTACTTGATTCGATTATCACTTTTTAATGCAGCGTAATTACACCGTTTTCAAGTAGACTATGCAAATTAAAAAACTTAATAATCCTATATAATTTTTAATTCAGGATTTTATTAATTGATTCAACCAACAAAGTTTAGTTATTATTTTGGGATATTGTTGTTACAACTTTTTTTCCAAATTTTCTTTTTAACAATCTTCAAGTTTCAGGTTAAATTGTTATAAACTTTATTTTAATTTAAGTACTAAAGAACTGTATGAATTTTCTTCTCCAAAATGTCATGCATATGTTAAAAATCATTACAAACTCATTCAAAGTGCTTTCTCATATTCCAACTTTCTGCAAAGGCAACAAAGATACTAAAATCTTGTTCTAAGGAATTAGAAGTTAGAGTTTCGACTCCTTACCTCATATATTGTTGAAAATAAAAATAAAAATAAAACCAACAAAAAATATCCATATAGCCCTTTTTTTTCCAATTCACAAACCCTTTTCTTAATTTGATTCTTCACTGTACTTTCTATTTTGTTTATAAAAGTTCAGTTAGATTTTTAAAATAAAATAAAATAAAATTTTTCTACATAATTTTTTCAGGGTTTAGCAAAATTTTCCAAATTTTTTCTTTGCGACCTAGAAATTTATAAAAAAGAACAAGTTAATACAAAATCTAAAGCAATAAACTATGGGTAGGAATGATTGCACCAAAAAAAAAACACAAAAAATTGAAGAATAATATAAAAGAGATTGTACATATTCTTTTTTCTAAAAACTTAAGAAAAGAAAAAGAAAAAACATGGATCATGATGTTGAGGTATGTAAAGTGGAGAGGTGATGTGTGTTGGGTAGCATCCAAAAAAAAAAAGAGAAAAACATCTCAATCTTGCTTTGAAATATTTCAAATATTTTAAGCTTGTTTTCCCCTAAATTATTTGTTGAGCAAAGTAGAGTGATACCAACTCTAATTCCACTAAGTATCATCCTACAAATTCAAAAAAAAAAAAAAAGAACTCTTAAATCTCTTTTCTTCATTCTAGGTTTCAACTTTACACCATACTATTATGTCCATGAAATGTCAATTGCTTAATGAACATTGGTTTGAATTTAGAGTTTGAATGTTTATTTTTTCCTTTTTGACACAAAAAGTATGATGAGAGATGGGAGGATTTAATGCGTAGAGGAAAGTATTAGTTAGTTTTTTTTTTTTTTTTCTGAAAAAGATACTTTATATTAAAAAGTGTAAAATGTTTATACAACTATAAGGTAGGCAAAAGTATAAATTAAATTAATTGAATTATCTAACTAATAAAATCCAATGTATAGAAAAGTGTTCCTTTTATTATAATGCTGAAGAGCCAACCTTGGAAAGATTTGGAGATTTTACATTCTTAATAAAATGCATTAGCTAAGGCGGAATAAATTTGAATTCTCAATTACTGGATGAACAAAAAAAAAAAAAAACAATTTATGGACCACTTTTATTATTGTCTAATTAATTTTGAAATAAATTTCATATTATCTATTATACTATGATAATATATAAAATATGGCTAACAAGAACAATAATTGAATGGCATCAAATATATTACTATGTCCAAGAAGTTACCTATTTGAATTCTCTTCCATAAATTATACTTGAACTAAAGAAAAAATCAAAAAACATGAACGAATACTTAGTAAAAAATAAAATAGAAAAAAGAGAAAAAAAAAAAAAGGAAAAAAAAATTCATACCAATAATTTATGATACACATTCTATTTATTTTTTTTTTTTTTAAGTATATATATTGAGGGGAGGAAGACCAATATTTTCGAATTCAAACTTATGGCCGTAGAATTGAAATAGATTAACACTAAACAAGATAACCAATCGCGTCACCAATCCATTCGATTACATATTCTATTTCTATTCACATTTAAAATTATTTTTTAATTATTATTTGGACGACATTAATTTTTTTATTTATTATTTTTTTTAATTTTGCAGCTGATAATTAATTAAAAAGTCTAGGGGAGGAATTATTGCATGCATGTCTTTTTGAAATCACCCATTTTAGAAGCATCAATACTATTGGCCTTGCCTAAATCTATTGTTATTAAGCCAATCCCAATTATTTGAAAACAAATGGATTAAGTTAAAAATGCTATTAAATGAAACAAAGTGGTACCATATCTATCCTTTTCATTTTAAAAGGTTGTAAAGAAAGTAGATTCCTTTACTTTTATTAAATTATGTATACAATATGTTTGTGTGGGGATGTGTTAGGGGAAATCTCCCTTTTTGGGCTAATCTTTACTCTTGAAATACAATTTGGACATCAAATAATGTTTATAGACTTGTACTTTTATAAGAGAGAAAGATTATGCAAGACTAACAATGAACACAAAATGGGGAAAGTGTGAATTATTTAGTTTAACAATAATTTATATGTATCTTCTCTAAAAAGTTAAAATTCAAATCTACCAACTTTAAAATATAGATGTTGATTGTAAACATTAACAACTTTTAAATGATCAAATACCTTCATTTGAAAGATTACATCATTCTAATATATTATTTTCTCTTAATACTAAAATTGATTTGAATTTCTATGTATTTTTAATTCAAATATCATTAAACTCTTGGTTGAGGACAATATACTTTGATGGGCTATTATAAGTCATATTCTAAAAGGTCTAACATTTTTTTTCCTAACCATATGATATCTTTGTCACACTATTAGCGATGCAAATTCACGTTAATAATGCCAAAACATAACTGAAAATGGTTTTTTTTTTCCATAAATAATAGTTTATCTATCCAACAAGAAATCGTGATTAACCTAACGAATTTTTGTTTTTGTTTTTAAACAAAAAATCAAAAGGGAAGAATAGTAACCCATGCATCTACTCTTAGTGGTGCTTCACTTAAAGTTCCATCTTTTTTTCTTTGTATAATTTTCTATCTTCCTATTTTAATATGGCAATGGCAAGTTTAGAAATTAGATATATATTCTTTCTTTATTCGTTCAAATCAACTCACTCGTATAAAAAATTATATTGATTGGAGAGCAATTTAGGTCATGTTTTTGCATGGCCTAGCTTTTTAGAGAATATGGTTTGGATGACTTATTTTTTCATATCCATGAAGTCCAATTTATGCCACATTTTATTTTATTCATTTTATTTTTTTAAATTAAAGAACAACAAAATATTATTTAAATTAAGCCACATATCTTTCTCTATATATTCCATCTTTTTTATGAGTTGGAGGCCTAATTCAGGTATGTATTCCTCTATATCAGAAATGCCAAACCAAATATTCTTTTTCTTTAAAAATAACTTAATTATATTCCTCGTGAATACGTACGGATAAGTTACAAAAATCCTTTTTGTTGTGCTTGCATTCTCTAAAGCAACCCTTTATTTATGTAACTAAATGGAATTTCTTTTTGAATAACTTATCCTTCCCTACTCTTAAACCTAATAATCAAATACAAATACCTCATTTATTTCTATTTTTCTACCCCTCTTCTCATCATTCATCCACCCATATTTTTTAGTATTATTATTAATATTAGGATGAGTAAGTGGTGAATCATAGAGAGAATATAAAATAAGGTAAGTGGGATTATTATGGTGAAAGCATAACACTATCAATATGGGGGTCTCACTCAACAAAAAAAGATTGCCATCATAATTTAAATTATTGCTCTCCCATGCTTTTCTTTGAGATAAACTTGGTACAATTTAGATTTTTAGTTTTTTTAGTCAGAAGTTTTTTTTTTTGGATAAGTATTAATTGTTAATTTATGATGTAAGCAATTAATAATTAGCCATAAGCACTAAGTAAGGTGCTGCCTTAAGAACTTGTAAATCAAACGTAACAATCTTTTGTATGTATGATGACTTCTAACACTTCATCAAATAAAAATTTATAAAGAAAAAGATATATTTGAACATTTTACTTTATTGGCATTACGTAACACCAAGTAACTATTTAATTATGGATTTAAAATCTAAATGGAATTGAAAAAAATAAGTATTATACATTCGATGATTTAAGAATAAATATTTAAGCATATTAATAATATTTATTCTTCAAACATATTAGTAAAAATTAGACCTCTATTTATAATATGTCAATAAAAATAATAATTTTAAATTGTGCTCATAAATTAAGACAACTTAAATCTTTCTTGCATTAAAAAAAAATTATCGTTACTCTAACTTTTTTTAAAATAAAAATATTGTTAATAAACAAACGTTTCTTTAACAATAATCGTGAGCTATTTTTTATTTTTATTTTATTTTTTGTTTTTTTTAACTTGAAAGATATCTTTTTACTCTTATATTTTTTTAGTACTTTTTTTTACAATTTTTTAGTACAGTTTTTTTAACTCTTATCCAAATACACGAAGGAAAAACAAAAAAGTTAATGTTCGGTTTTTACTTCTTTTTTTTTTTTTTTTTTTTTTTTTTAATAATTATAATTTATTTTTCAATAAAACAAAGAATAAAGTTAATGTATGTCTACTTTGCTTCACCTGTCAATCAATCATATAGTTTGTATTTTTCAACTTTAGCCCGTTGGAGCTCATATGCATATTATTTCACTTCATTTTAGTGGTTTTTAAATATATTAAACTAAAAAAATATAAAGTCTAAAGTTAAATTAAAGAGGAGTTTTGAGTGACAAGTTCAAGAAAAAATAAATTCTGACATATTGAGCTATTAGTCTTAAAAAAAAAATAAAACTATCTTAGTTTGTATTTTTGGGTGTTAAAAAAAAAAAAATAATAATTATAGATTAATGATTCTTTCACTTACAGCTTGAGTTACCAAAAAATTTTTTTTTTCGCAATCTTGTTTTTTAATAACTATTTTTATTCTACTTCTAAATACTTTTGATTTTCATTATAAGTACTTTTTATTCTCTTCATATATGGTAATTTATTCTATTATAATTATTATTTTTACTTCAAACACAAGTACTTATTTTCCCAAATAATCATCCTATTTACTCTAAACATGGATAGATATTCTTTTCAATAATCATTCTCATTTATATTTACCTTTTAATTTTCATCCTTTTATAATCCTTCCAAAAATGGAATATGTGAAATATTTAATTCTCTCAAACGAATATTTAAAAAGGATTTTAGAAAAACCACAACTTCTACTTCAAATATTATCGAGATTAGTCCAAGCATATGCAAATAAGTCAAAACGTAACCCTCACAAATATTAATTAAATAAAAATCAACACCATCTTTTTTTTCTTTTTCATGCATCTCATAAAACCTTTATTCAGAGTTGTACACACCCAGTATATCTTTGCATTATCTCCTCTTTTCCATTAGTGCTATGTGAAAAATAAATAAAGTTCAATCAACTTTTTAATTAACGTGTTCACAGAAATACATTGAAGACCACGGTCACGACCCACGAGTTCGATCTTAAAAATCGATATTCGACTCTTATTCTATCTATGTAGAGTTTGTGGTTCTCTTTTACAACTTGTACTAAAAAACTTTTTTTTTTAAAAAAAAAAAACCAAAATTCTTCACGGAATAAAAAGGAGAGAATCCCAATCACGTCAACCAAATCTTTAGTTCTTACACAACAAAAACCCATGAACAATTGCTTCCTTCAATCCACCATGAACTCAATTTTAATTTTGAGTTGAAACACCATAGAAAAAAAAAAATGTCTGTATCTTCTTCAACCTTGGAATCAGGATCAATTACGAAATGGGTTTCAAAAGATTTCATGAACAACATCCTTTCCGAGCTAAAATTACAAAGATCCATAGCTCTTCCACTCATCGCCATGAACTTAGCATGGTTTGTAAAGATAACCATAACGACAGCGTTTCTCGGCCGTCTCGGCGAGCTTCCATTAGCCGGTGGAACACTCGGCTTCACCTTCGCCAACGTCACCGGCTTCTCCGTCTTGAACGGCCTCGCTGCCGCCATGGAACCCATCTGCGGCCAAGCACACGGCGCTAGAAACTTCAAACTTCTTCACAAAACACTTCTAATGTCTATTTTCCTCTTACTCTCAGCATCAATCCCAATCTCAATCCTCTGGCTCAATGTCGACTCGATTTTGATCCATTTCGGTCAAGAAAAAGACATTTCTATTACTGCTAAAACGTATCTTCTTTATCTCCTTCCTGATTTGCTCGTGAATTCATTTCTATGTCCGTTGAAATCGTATCTCAGTTCGCAGACCGAAACGCTTCCGATCATGTTGAGCTCTGTTTTGGCTCTGGCTCTTCATGTTCCCATTAACATTTTTCTGGTTAAATCCAAAGGGTTGGTTGGGGTTTCAATTGCCATTTGGGTAACTGATTTTGTTGCAATGATTGCACTAGCGGTTTACGTTTGGGTGAAAGAGACGAATCAAGGCGGTGGGTGGTTCGATCAAACGGTTGGCGATTGGGTTCGATTGGCGAAGCTATCGGGGTCGTGTTGCTTAACGACTTGTCTCGAATGGTGGTGCTACGAGATTCTGATTCTCCTCACCGGGCGTCTTCCCAATGCCAAACAAACCGTGGGGACCATTGCGATTGTTTTGAATTTCGACTATTTGCTTTACGCGGTTATGCTCTCGCTCGCCACGTGCACGTCGGCACGAGTCTCGAACGAGCTCGGTGCCGATCGTCCGACCCGGGCGTGGAGGTCGGCCCGGGTTTCGATCGTGGCGAGTTTAGGGTTTGGGTTGGTGGGGGCGGGGGCGATGGTGGCAGCACGAGGGGAATGGGGGAAGATTTTTAGTAGGGATGAAGGGATATTGAAGATGGTGAAGAGGATGTTGGTTTTGATGGCTGGGATTGAGGTTGTGAACTATCCATTGGCTGTTTGTGGAGGGATTTTGAGGGGGATTGGGAAGCCATTGATGGGGTTGTGTGCTTATTTTGGTGGGTTTTATGGGGTGGCTTTGCCTTTGGGAGTGGTGTTGGGGTTTAAAGTTGGGGTTGGGCTTGGTGGGTTGTTGATTGGGTTTTTGGTTGGGATGTTTTTGTGTTTGGTTTTGTTGTTGGTGTTTGTTTTGAGGATTGATTGGGATGACGAGGCTAAGAGGGCTTTGGCTATGGCTAAGGATAGTGGGGTGGAGAGGGAAGCTATGGGGGAGATTGTTGTTGTTGATCATGTAAAGATGTAAATGTTGGTTTTTATGAGGAACTTGGTTTCTAGATGTGGTTTTTGTTTTGTTTGAAATAAAAGTTTTGGTGAATATGTATTAGATGAGTATCTTTTTTGAATGTTTGGTATCTGTGGTTATGATGGATTTTTTATTTTTGGAGTAAGGTGAGGAGGTTAATTAATCAATACGAAAGGTATTAAAGACATGCATAATAATCTAAAATTTTGTGAGTTTTTTTTTTTTTTTTTTTTGTTAGAATGGTTTGAAGATCATTTAGTATAAATAAAAATGGTCACTAGAAAAAAATTGGTATTTTATAGCCAACCAACCATAATTTCATTTGCTAAATATATACTATAACAAAAAGGTCAGATATTTAAAGTATTTTATATCCTCGAATTATAGAAATTCGGGTTGGACGCTTAATAGAAGGTATGATGTTTAAATTGTTTAAATTAGTCTTAATAGAAAGTATGATGCAAAATTTATATATTTAACATAGTTTGATAAGTCGGGTTTAAAGAAACTATATACAGAATACATGGTGCCTAGCTTTAGAAAAATAATATGAAAAAACTTGAATAGTGATTATAGTTTCAATTTGTTGATTTCTCAAATTAAGCCCTATAGGTTTTAACAACTTCACTCTAAATGGGTGAATTGGACTTAATAAACCAAACTTACTCTAAGTCCAACTGCATGTTTAAAATGGTAGTATATTGCTTCAAATTATGCTAATTTAGGAAGTAAATGTATTCAATTAATTATGTTTCTCTTTTTTTTAATTCAACTACTTATAAAGTTAAGTATAACCTTTGAACATGTTGAAGTATACATTTATACTTGAATCAATTATGTTACACACTCATATGAGTTGTTTTAATGATATGTAATTTGAGGTAAATATCAAGAAGCAGCTATAAAATATTTATATTTTATTTTTTGAAAGAGGCTGCTACAAAATTTAGGTCAGTTTAATTACTACAAAATATTTTTATTTTATTTTTTGAAACAAGCTGCTACAAAATTTAGGTGAGTCTAATTAACTTCTTTCTCTTATAAATAGAAGAGTCGTGTCATCATCAACACAAATAAAAATGGGATGGGAGAATAGTTATGAATGTCTCAACTCAATTTATCTTTAGTCTTTTTGGATCATGAAATGTAGGATAAAGAAAATTATAATAATACAAGTTAAATATAGTTGATTAAAATGTCGAAAATGTTATAGATTTAAAATTTTAAAATAAAATGCGATAATTAATAATTAGTGCCAAAAAGCCTTATAAGAGGTTAATTTAACTTTAAGTAAGGTTAAGATAATACAACTAAATTTAAAGGTTATAAAATGAATTTTCACCCCTACTCGTTGTATTAAAAGAAAAGTGACTTTATAACTTAACTCAATATTTTGTATTGTAAAAAAAAACTATATATTTTGTTCAAAAAAAAAACTCAAAACTATATATTCCTCGAGACATTATTTAATCAATCAAACTGTCGTAATTAAAAGTTAATCAATTAAAAAATAAATAAAGACTCGTTTATCCATTCCTGCAATCACTTACAAATATTTGGGCCGAAGGAAATAAGGTCGCTTGATTTTCGGCACAAAACTTTCTTGCTTCTTAGCTCATGGGCTTTTACCCAAATTTAACCTTTATGGGCTGTGAAACCAGGCCCAAAGCTGATGAATCCTTTGTGGGCTTACACTGAAAGCCCGTTACATTATATTTACGACACTACTCTTCTCTATCTTCTCTGTCTGCCTCTAAAAATCCTACACAGAGAAAAAGTTCTAAGGGATGGTTTGTTTGTTTGTTTGTTTTTTTGGTTTTTTTTTTTTAATTTAAATACGCTATTACAATTGATCATTTACGACTCTTCCAACAACAAAAAAATTACATCCAAAAGAGTTATTGCAACTACTCAAAATAGTCTTCTCTTTCTAATTATTCAAAATAACTTCTCATATAATTAGTCATCCAAATTTTTTAGACTAACAAAAGGTGAGTGGAGATTGAACAATTAACTCTATAGACAAATCATTGAAGTATAATTCAACTTAAAAAATGTAAGAATATATAAAAATTTATTTATAGTTATTTGTTTTTAGTTCAACAATAATTGAAGTTAAAGATTCAAATTCATAGCCTCATAGTAATTGAAAATGTTATGAAAATTATATTTCTTTTGATGACCTATACAATAATATTTGCATATTTAATTGAAAGATTAAACGTTTTCAATATTTTGGAATGTCAAAAAAAAAAAAAAAAATTTGATGTGTATATTTATTGATTGAGTTTTATCCCACTCAATTAAATAAATCCATTACTACATTTAACATGTGTATATTACAAAATAACTGTTGATGAAAAAGTAGTTAGATCCCAACGAATGCTTTCAATCCACCAAAAGTAAAGTTGAACAACCAAAATAAATGATGCCTAACCTCCAAAAAAAAATAATAATAATGCCTAAAAACGCATCATTAACACATGAAAAAAAGCATGATAATTTTTTATTATAATATAGCGAACAAAATAAAAAATGAGTTATTCGCATCCACTTTCACTTTAAAAATGGTTTAATTTGAGTAGAAAGTAGAATAAAGAAAGAATAAAAATATTAATACATAGATATTGGTCACACAGTGGCACCGATTTATGATAGAATGTAATAACAACAACAATAATGTAGTGTGACTTTTTTAAATGGAAAAATTAATAATGTGTAAATTTCTAAAATTAGTTGAGGAAGTGAAGCATGTTTGGTCACGTGACTGGGGAAAACCCGGTCAGAGTGTTTTGTGGCGAAATCTGCGGCTGGCACTGTGTAAGATCCGAACCCGGATCCATCGCCCCTAGTTTCTTTTTATTTATTTTTTATTTTTTGAATTTCGCGCCAATTTCCCTTTCTTCCGATCATCAACGGTCAAAAAGCGATAGCATCATCCACACCGTCCACATATATTGGCGGGACTCCCTATATTTATTATTTTTAAGAAGAAATAGAAAATAAATAAAATATCTTGAGTGGGGCCCACTACTTCTCTTGCCTACGTGTTCGCTTACCTTTTCTATTAATTTTCTTTCTCCAATTTTTTTATTGCCACGTGGAAATTAAATAACTCAGATGAAGGAGCCGGCTCCCAAGAGGGTGTTTGTTTGTCCATTGGAACGACGATTAAATGAGATATAGTAATTATTTAAAATAATATTTTGTTTTTAATTATTTAAAATAATTTTTTATTTTTTAGTAATTTTTAATTATTTAAAATGATTTCATATTTTTTAACTATTCAAAATAATACATTTTTAATCATTCATTTTTTATTTTTCATTTTTAATTACTCAAAATAATTTTACATTTCAAATTTATATCCAGACAAGTTATTCTCCCGAGTTTATCTACAAAAAAAATCTCATTCAAATAGTTTTTTTGCTACAATTCCTCCATAAAATTTTATATCCAAACTAACTATTATAAAAAAAAATATATTTTTCTAACTAGTCAAAATAAATTTTTAAAATAATTTCTCAATTTAACACATTATTTAAATTCCTTTTGTTTTTCTTTTTCAGATCGATGATAAATAGAAATAGAATAGAATTGATCCTTGACGGAAGAAGGGACCCCACCCCGGTTTGAATTAGCGAGAAACGAGTTAATATTCTCCCGCCAACGCCTATAGCCCCACTTCCCAAAATGAGAGCAGTTTGGGTGCAGCTGTGGCTGCACCCCAACATATGCTGTTACAAACAAGTAAAGATTAAAAAAAAAAAAAAAAAAAAAAAAACTCAAACAAAA
>JBBMKA010000030.1:5870159-5886842 GCA_037833695.1 Sechiopsis laciniata | reverse complement strand
ATCAAAAGAAATATTTATAAAAAATATACCAATTCAATGAAATTAAAAAATATAAATATTAAAATAATATAATATAACATAAATTGCAACTTAAAAAAAAAAAAAAAAAAAAAAGGGTCCAAGTAGGATTTGAACCAGGGCCATGTAATAAAAAAAGGAATTTGGTTGGATCAAACACAATCAAGCCACACTTGCATTTTATTGAAATAATGCGCATTTATATATATAATTATTAATGATTCAGGTTTAAAGAAAAAGAAACGGAATTGTGGGAACTACTTTTTGTAGTTTCTCATTTTTCTACCCAAATTAAGAAATGTTTCTTTTTATTTAGAGAACAAGAAATGAGAACAGTTACCAAATAAGTCCGTTTGTCAAAAAAGAAGAAACAGAAACAAGAAATAGGAAACGGAAAAGTTATCAAACGAGTCTTTATTGTACTAACAACAAAAGACTATTGGTGGATAAAAATTTATTTGCTTAATCTTTTAGGATCGGTTGGTTCATGGTAATCGGATCCCCATATAATAGTAATTTTGGATGCTATCTTTGCAATATGAATTTTAGATGCTCATATACAAGACAATCTCAAATGACATATTTATCGTTCAATTCTCTTTATATTATATTTTTCATCCACGGTTTTATTACGGTTCACATTTGTATATAATATAATCAATTATGCATACACTAATAATTGACCATCTAAAAAAACTGACCATACCTAATTAATTATATTTGTATATTTATATTTTAATTTTTTTATAAAATAATTTTTTATTAAAAAATTAAATACAAAGGGTGATTATTTTTTTAATAGACATTTTAGTGCATTGTTCTTTTTATTATATTTTTTTAATAATGGTCAACAATTTTATATTGAGCAAGTTTTCTCACTTGTTTTATTAATAAAATTGTTTTTAGTTATTTTTAAAAATCAAAATGATTTAAAATCTGATATTTAATTAAATAATATATGTTATATAAAATTTAATTCTATAAATTAATAAATTATATATTTATTTATTTATTTTTAATAATTTTTATATATGTATGTACGTGTGTTAGAGAAAATTAATGTATAAATTATAAGGTATATAAAACATTTTTAAGTATGAAACCTATAAAAACAAAAATAATTATTTAAATATTTAAGATATTCATAAAAGTATCCATACAAACAAATACGATTATCTATGAGTAATTCAAAAAATTGGAGAATTCCAATTATGTGGATACAAAAAGCCGGATTCGAGAGTAATTTAAGCGGCATATTTAGAAAAAAAAGAAAAAGAAATTTCAAAATGATGGAATACTCCATATACCCACCTTTTCTCTCTTTAAACATCATTCTCAATCTTCAATCCAACTTCAAATAAATTTCAAAATGGAACCTAAAGATTTTAGGCTTGCCAACCCAATACTTTTTTTGGGTGGAGTGTCTAACTTTATAATTTCTTATTATTAGTTCATATGATGATAAAAGATCGACAAAATCGAATCGAACCAAATTGATCCATTAAATTGATTTGAATTTTTTTTAACATAATATTGAATATATTAATTTTTTATTTGTAGAAAATTGAAAGTTGTCGGTTCAGTTTCTATTTGTTAGAAACCAATAAAAATCTAACCGACCTAATATTGATTTATTACCTTCCTTTTATATATATGTATATATATGATTTTTTATTGATAAATGACTAATTAATTTTGTTTAATTAAGAAAAAACATTTAAATAGAGATTGGAAGTAAAAAAGTAAGTAAAATAGTAAAAAATAAAATTGTAGGAGAACCAAATCGAAGAATATCGAGTTATTGATTTTATTCTTTATTGGACATCGATTCGATTTTTCTTTTTTGCCAAATTAATTGGATAAGATCGGTTGGGTTGGCTTAAAAATCGAGAAAACTAAACCAATGGTTCTGTGTTTTATTGAACATTGATTCGGTTCATTTTTTTGTCTCTCTTTTTTTTTTTTTTTTTTTTTTTAAATGAGTTCATTTTTTTGTCAAATTGATTGATTGGTTCAATTCTAAGGGCCTAAATTTTTTTTTTTTTTTAAAAACAACATCCAAAAACTAACCAATAACACGCCTAGTTCTTACATCAACTTTCATGCTACTTAAACAGCAACTTTCATTTTGGGTGGAGATACTCACTTACCTCACATTTCAAATATGAACAAGTCTTTAACATCTTTACAAAATAGGTGGACTACTTAAGTTACTAGTTTTTTTTTTTTTTTTTGAGAAGCTTAGTTACTATTAATTAAAACCTATATTATTTAATAATTTCATCTAAATTATTCTATAAAAATCAACCATAACTGAAAAAGATATTGCCTAAAAACTTAACAACCAACACAATTATATATATAAAGCAAACACATACCATACAAAAACACATGTGAAGTATAAGAATTATATTATACCAAAAAAAGCAAAAATAAAGAATTGTCATCCAAATTCATTAAAAACCATGGTTTTAGTTTCAAGTCCAAAGTCGGATACATAGATAATAAAAATGTTCGTAGACATAAAGAAGTCGGTGGTACCTAGATTTCGGTCAATCAATGGGTGCAATTAATTATGATACTATATAATAACTTGTTTTTATTTTATTTTTTGAAAAACAAAAACAAAATTGTTATTGTAAATTAGTTGAGAAAATGAAGCATGTTTGGTCATGTGACAGATAGGCAAAAACACGGACAGAGTGTTTTGCGGAGAAATCTGCGGCGCCGCTGTATGAGATCCGAACCCAAATCCGAATCCGAACCCGGATCCGATCCGATCCATCGCTCTCTATATCTTTTTTTTTTGAATTTCGCGCCATTCCGCCCTTCCCATTATCAACGGTCAAAAAGCAGTGCCGTCATCCATATCATCCACAGATATTGGCGGGATTTCGTATAATTTTTATTTTATTTTTTGAAAAAAAGAAACTTCAGTGGGGCCCACTCCTTCAATTTTGTATTACCTGTTGCTACGTGTCAGGTTACCTTTCCAAAATCCACAACTGGGTCCCTTCGTCACTCGAAAGGGAAGAATTTGTCTTCCTCTTTTTAAACTAAAATTATTTCCACGTCGAAATTGAATTGCCACGTCTGATTTAGCGGGAAATGAGTTGATATTCTCCCGCCAACGGATTGTGGGGGTCCAAAATTGGATTTCATAATTTTGTTTTTAAGTTTTTTTTGGTTTTTTCCTATTTTTTAAAAACTTGAAGATTATTGTATGAACCAGGCAGCCATGGCCACTTGTCGTATTCAAACGACGTGTCGTTGGTTATTCTTATTTGGCAATTAAAAAGATGCCTTAATTTAAATTCTATACCCACAACTACGGCAGTTACTTTTTTTTTTTAATTCTCTCACTTTTTTAATTGCCATTGTGGCGTGCCACGTCATATGAGTATGATGACGAGGATTCCCGCCAACAGGGAAACGTGTTTCCTGTGGTGGACCCCACCTGGACAGCGATAGATCTTGACACGTCGGATGTGAAGCGCGCCGTTTGGTAGATGATGCGATGATCTACGTCATTGGAATGAGTTGTCTTTCTTCCGTCAAGCGAATCAAAAGCTGCCACGTTGAGGTGAAAGCACGTGATGGTGATTTACGAATCTACCCTCGGTTTGAGTGGGAAATGGGGAATATGCTTTGAATCAGGGGGATTTGGAATAATCGAGATTTAACAAGAAAGAGATCTATTCGCTAATTTTCTGGGGCTATTTTAGTACTTTCATATCTTATTTTTCTGTGTTTGGCAGGAAATCCATTTTCAAATACCAAACTTATATTTTCTCAAATCTGAACTTCCCAAAATTGGGTGTTTTTTCCATTATTTGTGAACAGTCCATATACATATTCTTTATTTTTTAAAAAAGTATTTTTTGCCTTAATTTATAATTTAATTAATTTTTTGGAAAAGTTTTAGAATTAGGGTGTGTTTTGATAAAAAAAAAGTTTTTAAATTCAGGTGTTCTCGTGATTATTAGTAATTTTGAGTGGTTTATAGATAATTTGATGAAAGCACACATTTGAATGAATGAATTAATCTCATTTTAATAAAACTGTAACAGCATTATAAGCAAATAATAAACCTTATTTGATTAAAAAAACTATGAGTAATTGTGATACAAATATTTATCTCCATTTAAGAATTATAAGTATTTATAGTAGAAGTGTATAATACACTTAAATAAATTTACGAATGCTTATGAAAACTTTTGTGGGAATTATTTTAGAGATCTGTGCTACATACAATCCGTCATCATGAGACTGTATTACTATCATATAAACTTTCATAATTTCTATGTTCAAATGTATTAGGGGTGATTTTTGTATGGTTTTTGTTCTTTTTATGTCAAATTGATAACCGAACAAACATTCTTGATTATTTAATAATTTAATCTGAATCGATTTTCAATAAAATACAACATTCATAGATCGGTTCGATTTTAAGTTTTAACGTTATATTAAAAAGAACAAAATTAATGAACCCACTTTTTTTTTAATCTTTTTTGTTTAAAATTAATAATAAGAAAAAAAAAGAGAAAGTTACTTTGGTTCGGTTCGGTTCGGTTTGATTAATCTAAATAATATAAAGAAAATGAATTTCTAGAATTCATTGACAATTTACATATTTATGTTCGGTTCTATTTTTAATAATTTCTAAAAAAGAAAATCGATCCAAACGCTCGGAACCAATGTCAAAATGGTCTAATTTATATATATTTATATATTG
Organism: Sechiopsis laciniata; assembly: GCA_037833695.1. Taxonomy (NCBI): domain Eukaryota; kingdom Viridiplantae; phylum Streptophyta; class Magnoliopsida; order Cucurbitales; family Cucurbitaceae; genus Sechiopsis; species Sechiopsis laciniata. The sequence goes on along the minus strand of JBBMKA010000030.1, from coordinate 5,882,089 downwards.
GAGGTGGTTAAAAGAAAGGCGGTGTTAGTCACGTGTGAACGTCATTATTCCGGTCGGTAAATCCATTCCCTACTTAATTAGCAAGCAAAAGCCGGTTCTCCAAGATAGCAGTGGGGTCCAACTTAGCACCACGTGGATGATCCTCACCGTCAAATCCACGTCGACAAATCTGCACCATTTCTTACCTTGGTAGCTTACCAAATCCCCCTCCCACGTCTCGTCCTACGTGTACTCACTCTCAAATCCTACTGGGCTTAATACACGTGTCGTGCTTCTGCTTCACCCTTCTTTCCTGGTCGGAAGAAACCGTGGGTCCCACGCAGCGAGTGGGGAATTTAAAATACAAGTGCCACGAGAAGTTATTCGGTGCGGCCGTCCTCACGTCTTATACGTGTGAGTCCCAAGGTCATATTCTTTTATTTTAAAATTAAAATAAACTTAAAAAACAAAAGGGGAAATAATAAATTAATCCTAAATATAAGTGCGAGGCAGAGAGTCAAGGCTAAGGCGTTCATCGTGCTCGGAAGAGAGAGAATACTAACTTCTTCTAGAGAGAGAAACGGTTGTTTTCGGACGACCGGCGACTTTAACGGAAGTTTCAAGGATTACGTCATTTTCCGGTGATTCGCTCGGCGAGGGAGATCCATGTTTTCTCTGCTACGTCTGTAGATTATCTCGAGAGGATTGATTTCGCGATTCGATTGGTTTAATTTAATCGATCTTTTGTTTTCTTCTTCACGGCCGGAATTGGAAGTTTGTATGGTGGATATGGAGTGGCCTGGGAGTCTTGATGAATACTCAAAGCTTATCAATCGGATGAACACTCCTAGGTATTTTCCCTAACGAATCTCTTGCGATTTCTTTTGCCTGTAGTGTTAATCACTGCAATCGTTCGTTTTCTGGTGGTTTGCTTCTGTTTTAACGTGATTTCTGGTCAATTTTAGGTTAATCTTTGCGTATTTCATGATTCTATGAGGTTTTTTGCCCCATTTTTTCGATCTGTTAGTATTAGGTTTCAATTAGTTTCGATTTGCAAATCTGCTGGTCACCTAATCGGCGATCAATGTTTACTTATTTTCAGCACCGCAATCTTGTTTTTTAATTTCTGAGAAATTTCTTTCCCCACACGTTTTCAGATTCGGTCCAACTCCGATCTCTGCGTTCACACGCTTAAACTGACCAGAGACTTGAAATCACCGACCGATAATTTCTTTCTATTTTTCTAAATTTTATAGAATATATTGAAGGTCTCTCGTTGATTAAACATGGCACCGGTCTGCATCAGTCTTTTTTATAATTTTATGGTTTGTTTGACTCTGTTCATCATTCAATTATCTTTACGGAGACTTTTCAGAGATTCATTGCGGCTTCTTATTTTGAAATTTCAAACCTACTATTAAAGTAATTAAACTTGAAGTAACTTGACCTTTTGATACGTCTTTTACAGAGTGGTAATTGACAATGCCGTTTGCGAAACTGCGACTCTGATCAAGGTTGACAGTGCTAGAAGGCATGGAATCCTGTTGGAAGCTGTACAAGTGTTAACCGACTTGAATCTTTCTATCCAGAAAGCTTATATTTCTTCAGATGGAATATGGTTCATGGATGGTAAGCTTATCTGTTAATTTAATGCTAATTGCTAATTCATATGCATTTGATTTAGATATTCATAAATTCCCATATATTAATTTTGGCCTGCAGTTTTTCATGTGACTGATATTGATGGAAATAAATTAACCGACGAGGGCGTTATTAGCTACCTTGAGCAGGTAATTAATTGCTTCCTAATCCTTACACTAATTAAATTATGTTAGACTGTAACACATTTGCGTTGTGGGATTGTCTTACAGTCACTTGCAACGATTCACAGTTGCCAACCTGCCGCTTCAACTGACTTGACCGCCTTGGAGCTTACCGGGACGGACCGTGTCGGTCTTCTTTCCGAGGTATTTGCAGTGTTGGCCGAGCTTGAATGTGATGTTGTGGAGGCCAAAGTGTGGACTCACAATGGCCGTATAGCTTCATTGATATACGTCAAGGACTGTAATTCTGGTTTCCCTATCAAAGACTCCCAGAAAATAGACATCATTGTTGGACGTTTGAGGAATGTTCTTAAAGGCCAAGATGATATTTTGTATGCCAAGACTTCAGTCTCCATGGCAGTAACCCATACTGAAAGAAGGTTACACCAAATGATGTTTGCTGATCGTGACTACGAAAGGAAGCCTGTCTTACAGCATAGCGAGGATTCACCCATTGTGACAGTTCAGAATTGGGTGGAAAGGGGTTACTCCGTTGTGAATGTTCAGTGTAAGGATCGAATCAAGCTATCATTTGACGTCGTTTGCACCATGACAGACATGGATTATGTAGTCTTTCATGGCACAGTCACTACAGCAAGGAATATGGCATATCTGGTAAAGGTTCACCCTACTTTCTGTGTTAACAATATTTCATATGATGGTTCAATCATCTTGTAATTGACGGGCATCTTTCTTTTATTTTTATCAGGAATTTTACATCAGACACACAGATGGAACCCCAATTAGTTCCGAGGCTGAAAGGCAGCGTGTCATCCAATGCTTACAAGCTTCGGTGGAGAGAAGAACATCACAGGTACATGTTGTTTAATCAAATGTGTTATTACATAATCCATTCCTTGTAGAAATATTAACTGTTAAGGATATGTTTACACCAGGGTGTGAGATTGGAGTTACGCACGACCGACCGGCCATCTCTCTTAGCCGACGTTACAAGAACATTCAGAGAGAATGGTTTAAACGTAACAAGAGCAGAGGTATCAACGTCAGGGGATATAGCTCTAAACCTCTTCTATGTAACAGATGCACTCGGGAACACAGCGGACGCAAAAACCATCAACTCGGTTCGAGAGAAAATCGGGTTAAGTTCCTTGAACGTGAGGGAATTGCCGTTGACATCTCAACAAAAGACAGAAGGGGAAGAGCAGGGTGCGGGTGTTGGCGGGGCCGTTTTGCTATCACTTGGCAGCATATTGAGAAGGAATCTCTACAACTTGGGATTGATCAGGTCATACTCTTAAGCATATTGGGCTATTCAAGATTTGTCCATATGTTTGCTGCTTTCCCCTTAGCATATTCTTTGCTTGAACTTTGAGCATCATATTCTGTACATAAAAAGAATCAAAATTTGAAAGAAAGGGAGAAAGAAAGGGTGGGTACTTTGTTGATAGTAGTTATTAATTGGTAGGGAGAAAGAACAATAGAACATGTTGAAAAAGGTGCAAGGTAAAAGAGTGTAGTGCTTATTATAGGTCTGCTGCTAGCTGGAAAACCACCAATGTTAGGTAGAAGAAGATATATATATATATATGGTTGTATACAGCTTGACACATTGTAAAAAACTGTCTTTTTTCAAGTACTTGATATCAATGTTGACTTATTTTTTTACTCTCTGCCAGTACCCACATGGGGTTTGAGCTTATTTCTGAAGGATGACCAGATTTGTATTTTAATTGATTTGGGTCATATTTTAATGTTTTCCTGCAATTCAAAGTAGTCAAAGATGCTAAAGATTAAGCTGAATGCGTGGGGCAAGGGAGAACGGCTAATTGTCGTTATTTCTTTCTTTCTTTTGTATTCAAGAAAGGGAAAATCATCCGTATAAGCCGACACATTTAACAGGTGTTTTGGAATTGTACTCAAATTAAAGCTAAAGAAACGACAAGAGTATCAGTTCCATTTCAAGTTGGAAGAAATTCAAGTTCCAATATGAACACTACTAATTCCAATCCATAACTTTTCATCCTAATGAAATTAACTTCTAATCATTAATTTGAATTGAAAATTATATAACCTCACCCACTAGTTATAATAGCAAGACCACTTCAAAGTTGAGATGAGATGTCCATGGAGATGAATTTACTGTATTGCCATCCATTTTAATCGCATTCTCACAATTTCATGATGGTTCTGTGTGGACTCAACAGAAAATTATTTCTCATTTAACTTTTTTTTTTCTTTTTCTTTTTCATGTTTTAATTTTTTTACAAATTCTCTCAATCTTAATTTAATTCAACAAGTTTTCCATAATTTTAACCAATAGTTAAAAGACAATGTTATTTCAAAAAAAAAAAAAGTTAATTTTGAATTAGATAATTATGTAAGGAAAATATTCATCCAAATAAATATTTCTAAAAATTTATGTATATAAATATATTAAATAAATAACATAATATAGAATATAAAGGGGATGGGTAACAGAACGAAAATGAAGAATACATTTTCCATCTCCATTACTGTTTAGCTGCGAAGAATTTTTCATCTTCATTTACTCTTGTAGTCTTTGCTTAATAAAAAATTTCCTACATTATTAGGACGGATTCGTGTTAGAAAATTGGACATCTCTATGATAGATATGTAGAATGGTCCAAAGTAAGTTAGTTAGAATAGAGGGGTTGGTGATAAAACAAAACAAGTGAAGAAAAGCATCTTTGGATCCAAACATAGCAGAAAAATGGGTATCATTTTAGGGGGAAAAGGCCAAAGCTTGTGCAGGCATTGATATCAGCGTGGCAGGCTAAATTCCGGCGGCCGGCTGCATGAGTGGCCAAAACCAAAGCCAAAGCAAAAAAAACGAACAATTCAAAAGAATAATTAATAAAGACGAACTCGAAAATCACAAACGCCAATTTTTAGACCTCTTTATTATATCCCACGGGCCCGAGAGGCTCTCCTTTATATACACACTTTTACTTCTTTTTTGGGGGTTTTTAGATTGATTGGCTTAATACAAAAAGTAGTTTACTTTTCTTTTGATATCCGTGAGTGTTCGGGTAAATTTACGTGCAGTAGTCGATGAGATATACAATTTGACATTACAATATTTGGATGTCATTAAAAATTAATTCTTAAGTTGGTAGTCATCATGGTTTGAACGTTCACTTTTTACCTTTTTAAGATTTTGTTGACCATTAGACCACTTCATGATGGTTAGAATAAGTAGTTAGATTAATTTTGAGTTTTCGAAGAATTGCAAGCATAATTGTAAGATAGCGATGTATTTTTTATTATACAAAGTCAAAGCCGTTTTGTAAAATTTCCTTGAAAGGAAAAAACAAATCCAACTTTCCCAAATCATTTTCGAATTAGTCTCCTTCTCACATTAGGTTTTTGGTTTTAATTGGTGACAAGGTTAAAGATGACGGTGAAATGTGTATGATGTAAAATTAGCATTAATACGTAGGGGAACACAAGTTGAACTTAAAATATAAAATAAATACAATGTATGGATAATAAATAGATATTGCAACTGAACCTTTACAATAATGTGCAACTTAAATGCGTTGTGTGAAGAATAAATAAAAAAAAAAAAAAAAATGATACATCATGCTAATAAGTTGATATTTTTAAATGCATTTATTGTATTAGTAACAAATTAATAAGCAAATTGTATTAATAGCAAATACATGCATACCATTTATGAAATATCATGCCAATAAGTGAAGTTAATATAGAGAAAAATACATTATTTATGTATGTTAAGTAAATACATAACACATCATAAATATAGATTTTTTATATAAAAAAAAAAAATACTAAATAACTTTAGGGAATTTTGCTACACTTTTCTAAACAGATGGTATTTATAATACATACATGTCTGAAAGGATTATCTACCTAATGAAAAAATAGAAAACTTAAAACTCAAACAAAACGAATACTCAGAAATTTGAAATGTGTATAAAACGAGGAACAACAAAAAATGGCACAAAGATGATGGCCAGAATTCTCAGCATGATGGAATTCGAGGTAACACATATTTTATATAGGTTTTTTTTTATATACATCAACATTGTGAATGGAGGATTCGAACCTGTAATCTCATAGTTACTAGGTTATACAAGATGTCGTTAGAGCTCTGCATATTTTTTTATAGGTTGGACGTGGAGCGAAAAGATAAACGAAATTAACGAAAGAAAGGATTTGACCTACTTTATTTTAAAAGATATTTTAATAAATGAAATTTTAAATAAAAAATATCGATTTTTAAGATTTTGGAATATTTCTTCTTCTTCTTCTTCTCCTCCTCCTCCTCCTCTTCTGCTGCTGCTTCTTCTGCTCCTGCTGCTTCTTCTTCTTTTTCTTCTTCTTCTTCTTCTTCTCCTTCTCCTTCTAGCGAAAAATCGACTCTAATCGAAATGTAATATTTGAATTATAAAATATGTATACGAACTAATGGTTGAATATGGTATATTTCTCCTTCTCCTTCTCCTTCTCCTTCTTCTTCAAAAATACTTTAAGCTTGATGTATCGACTTTAGTTAAATTCCTTTTGTATTCTCTTATGGAGAGTGGAGAAAAGAGTGTGAGTAGCATAATTTTTGAAGATAGTGTTTATATAATTGAGGTCGAAGAGAAAATTTTGTGTGATTGTAACAATTTTTCATATAGTGAAAGTTCTTTCTGTCCGTAGTTTTTTCTCCAGTTTTAGAAATTTTTTTCACGCAAATTCTCGTGTCTTTCTTTTGTTGTTCTTCCTTTTAATTTTCATTGATACTTATGTTTATACTTGCGGTAATTAAGGAAGGTTTTTCCCAACAAGTAGTATCAAGGCTTTAAGTTTTTTCTCCAGTTTTTTCTGTCCGTAGTTTTTTCTCCAGTTTTTTTTTTGGCATATGCTCTATGGTTGCAGCCTAGTCTGAGCTTCTACATCAGAAAAGAATTCTTGAAACGACTACAACTGGAAAAATTGTTAGAAGTGAAGTAGATATGTCAACCATGTCGACCTTTAGGAGCTCAGTGAAGATTGACGTGGAAAAATTTGATGAAAGAATGATCGTCGGCTTGTGGCAAGTGCAAATTAAAGATATGTTGATACACACTCGATTACACAAGAATTCGAAAAGAAGACTAATATGTGGTGCTACTAAAATAAAAAAAAATTAAGAGGTGATGATAATCTAGTAGAGTCTAATGATGATTCTAGTAGAGGTTCTAAGAAGTCAAATAATCAAGAGAAGAAGAAAGACTTTGAGTAGAAAACAAGTTGCTGGAAATTCAGACAGCTGGTCACATGAAATAAAATTATCCTAATAGAGCAAGTTCGTCAAAGAGCTCGAGTTCGGATGCTGACATGGTCTCTCTTACTAGAGGAGATGACGACTTCCTTTGAAAAAAGAAATCATCATCATGGTATGTCCGCTTTGCCATAATAAAGGATGTAATGTCAGCTGTTCCACAAGTTTGTGCGCAAGTATTAACTTGGCAGTTATGCAAAGTATGTGGTGGGAGTTATGTCGATGGCTGAAGAAACTTTCAGGTAAGTCAAGTAGGCGAAAGTTGCACCATAAATTTCAGTAAAGTGTATTGACATGTGACGAAGAAGAAAAATCAGGGAATGTGAGATGGTGGCAATAAGTTACCATTCTTAGAGTTAAGGATTATAATTGTCAGAGAAAACAATGTTGCAGTAAAAGATGTTGATAATTCAAATATCTCGCCAAGATGGAATTCGTTGGGTGATTGGCAAAATATTAAGAAGAAGGTTGTCCCACATCGAAAAGTTTTAAGAAATTGGAAAGGTTCAAGCAAGTGGTGTACTCCAGGCATTGTAAAAGGAGCATGTGATTTTGATTTCATAACATCTCACTCTGAAGTATTTTAAGCTAGATATATTGACTCTAGTTAAATTCCTTGTACATTCTCGTGTAGATTGTAGGGCAAATGGTGTGAATAGTATAAGTTTTGAAAATAGTATTTATGTAATTAAGGTCCGGGGATAATTATATATGATTGTATGCTTTTGGAGTTTTTCCACATAAATTCTTTTGCCTTTATTTTATTTTTCTTTTAATTTCTCATTTATTTTTTATTTTTTTTGAGACGTTTAATTTCTCATTTATACTTCTACTTATTTCTACGGTATTTAGGATGGTTTCTCCCAATAGTCATATGAATTTTTTAACAATGAAATGAAAAGACGATTTCTAATGGTCTTAAAAGAAAATGGCTGAATTTTCTCTCCTTTATAAACATTTCCTTAGATTTTACTACTGTTTCTGTCAATTGTTTATAAAAAAAAAATCGTTTTGATTTTGGGAGTATTGATTGGATTGAAATTTTGTAGGGTAAAAATCAATGTTAAATGCGCAAAATTTTGGTAGCCAAACCAAATTAATAATTGTATTTTTTTTTTTTGAGAAAGAAAATAAAATAACAATTACACCGAATTAGAACCTCCTGTACATGTGGGTAGATTTTTGTGGAATAATTGTATCATTTAAACTTAGAACTTTATTAAGTGTATCATTTTTATGTATGTTTCAAAAAAAAAAAAATCATTTTACATTATGCATTAATTTCTTATAAAAAACGTCAATTTACACATAGTCAAACCATAATTATATCTATTAAAAAACTTAAGTTAACCTGAATGAATCAATTAAAAAATCAACCATGTATTATATTTAAAATGAGAGTTTAAATATATTTACTTACAAAAAAGATTAGGAGTTTAACTTTTTTTTTTGTTGATATAAAAAAAAAAAAAAAACTTTTCACAAAAAAGTTAGTGATGTGTTGACTTTATTGATTAGTTGTAATTTAATTCAACTGATCACAACTTTAATTTTGAAATTTGGTATCTGACTTTCAATAGTATTTTGTTTATGTAGGATTAAAATAATAATAATAATAATTTCTTAGTTAATTCATGCCTCTTATTATAGGAGATATTCACTAGATCTCATCATGGTTTGGGTGAACGGATCGGTATTTATTATCTTTTTTGGTTGCTTACAAATTTTGAGTTGGTTTTATCTATTATTTTAAGTTAGGTTAAAATACAATTTTGAAATATATTCTTTTGAAATTTGTACCACTTTTCAGTATTTTGTATTTTCAATAAATTTAAGTTGGGATTTTTTAATTTAATTTTTCTTAAAAAGAACTACTTTTTCCCTTTTATTAGAAATAAGTTCGCATTGTGCTTTCTTATATTAAAATTATTTGAAAATTTGTTGGAGTAGCAATTTTTTTGTTATTAAATTTAATTATATCATGTTTTTTAGAAGGATCCATAAATAAAAAAAAACAAAAAAAAAAAACACTTTTTTTGTGTGTGCATATTTTAATTTTTGCTCTTCATTATCTCTTGATTAGAGACGATTTGTTACACTCATTGAAAATTGTATGTATATTGATTTAATACTATACAGATTAAAGATAGTCAACAACACTGGTTGAAAACATATGTCCACTGAATAAAGACTAGTTGTCGCATTGATTGAAGTCATCAAAAGCATAAAGTTTTTTACCTTTTTACTAGGTCCATTCCAATTTTATGTTAGACAGGAATTTCTTCAAAAAAAAAAAATGTTATTCATATATATATTTTTAATTATACATGGAAAATCTCCAATTTATTTATTATTATTATACAAATTTCCATTAAAAATAATTTCATAATGACAAATTTAATCTTTATTAAAAAATATAAGAACTAAAACAGAACTTTTTGAAAGTACATTGATACGGTTGAAAATACCTGAATAAAAAATGATATTTCTACCTTTTAAATTAATTTTAATTAGTTTGATTCGATTTTAGGAAATTCGAACATATGAAATCTGATCATTAATTCATATTTTATATCAATTGAGCTTATACTTTTTGTTCACAATAATACAAACCAAGTAGAGCAAGCCTCATTGTTTATATAATAATAATAATAATTATTATTACAATTAAACCAAGTACATATGCATGCATACATTGAGAAAAGGACACAAAATAAGTTAAAAATGACTAACTCATACATGTGTTTGTAAGACAACTTTTCAGCCTAACTGTGGTCTATTCTTTCATTATATTAATTGGTTTTGAATGGAAGAATCTTTCAAAGTGGGCTCTTAAAATAAAGTAAAAAATATATCTTCAATTCTTGTGTTCATATCCCTTTTCTTTTTTTCTTTTTTTCTTTTTTTCTTTTTTTCATTTTTCATTTTTCATTTTTCATTTTTTAAAAAAATTTATTTATTTATTGAAATCACTTGTTCATATCATTTAGCTCTAGAGGTTGGAGTTATTGATGAAATAATTTATAAAAATCTAATCTCATAGGGTTCAGTGGATCTCGAAAGATTGAGGAGCTAACTAACTTATAAACTATATTTACTCATGATCCCAAATAAGAATTTTTGATAATCAAGTTATGCATCATAAAATTCAATTATTTTAGTCAACAAGAACAATAGTTTTCTTTTTTTTTTTTTTTTTTTTGAAATTAACAAGAGCAATAGGTTAAGGCTATCATGTTGTAGTTTGAATCTCCCAATTTTTTTAAAATTTTTTTTTTATTGTACCTAAAAAAACAAAATTATTGTTGGCTGTTAATTTACCATAAACATCCACCAGCTTTTCTTCAAATAAAATAAACATTTGTTACTAATACCCAACATAGTTTGGGCCAGGATTATAGCATGGGCTAACCTTTTAAAGCCCATAGCCTCATTTCAAGGCCCAATACATGACTTCGATATTGTAGCTGATATTGACTACAAATAAATAAAAGAAATAAAATAAGAATCGTTTTGTGTTAATTACTCGACAAGATAATGCTATTATATAACTTTGAAATAGACCATCAATTATCGAAGCACCACTTATCTAATAAATTGAAAATTTTAAAATAAAAAAGCTAATTCATTATTATTATCGGATTATGATTTGAAGAAAAAATCATAACCTGAAAATAATAATTAATTAGCTTTTCTCTACCATAAATAAAGATTTTCCACTAATTAATCGAAATTAATAAATTAGTTATTAATCTGGTTTATTTTATAAATAAGTAGGTGGGTTTCAGAAATAAAATATAAATAAATATTGGGTTGGATTAGCAATCAGATAGTTGAGATGGAAAAAAATTTATGGCTTATCTGCTGGCCATTTTGTTTAAGAAAACCATAATTTGAGAAAATAAAGATGAATTTTTGCTTAGTATGTTTCCTATCTTGTAGAAAATAAATTGCTAAGAAACAAAAAAATTTAAACTAATATTTTATTCTTTTTAAAGATAAATACTAATTTTTTTTTTATGGGCAGATAAATACTAAAATTTTATTCATTACATTCAATATTAATCTTTACGTATTTAATTTTTTTTAACTATATAAAAAACGAATATTCATTTTAAAAAGAAAAGTTTGGGGATAAAAGAAAATAAGAGAACAAAAAAGATATAATAATTAAACAGTTTTTTCAATGTAAAAAAAAAACATAAAACAAAACTTGGAGTGAGAAACAAGAAATAGAAAATAATAACACAACCAAAACATGTCAAGAATATTATTTAAATATTAGTCTTGTTCTTATCTAAACCCACTTTAATTCAAAATAATAATAATAATAATAACCCACTTTAATTTATATTTCTTATTATTTTTTTTATTAATATTATTTTATTAGGGTATGGAGGATTTTACTTTTAACTTTATCTTGAACACAAGTTGGATGTAGATACCTTTCGGCGCTTGAGAATATTGTACTTTTTTTTCCAAGGAAAACACATTATTTTTATATTATAATTCAAATATATTTGGTCAATGGGCGTTGCTCCATAATAAAATATTTTGAATTTGATTATATACTCGAAATTGGATTTCTCCAATCTCTAAACGAATTTAAAATATTTTAGCAAATATTAAATAAAATTATTAATTTAATGTTGTAACATAAAGATTGGTAACTTTCACTCTTAGAGTATGTTTGGGGCACCGTTTATATAAATGGCCTGGTTGGTTATAATAACCCAACTCGTATTTGCCCAACCGTTTATTATAAACGGTGGTTACCTAAATCTGTGTCCGTTTATCTAAACTTACGTGCCAGTTTATCTAAATCTTATATTTTTATTAAATATTTTTATGAATATTAACTATAATTTTTTTTT
>JBBMKA010000030.1:5833932-5857162 GCA_037833695.1 Sechiopsis laciniata | reverse complement strand
CTTAATTGGAAGGCTTTTTTGTAGCTCTTGCATGCTTCTTGCATGCTTTTGAATGAAATCGTATCCTTTCCAAAAAAGATTAAGTTAAGTTGACTGTTGTTTCGTACACACATTTTTCATGCATTTAAAAAAAAAAAAAAAATCTACCCTTTAATTTGTTTCTCTTGACAATATATAAATGCCAAATTAACATTCAATTCATTTTGAAATATAATTATAACATAAAAGGTTAATTTTCATTCACCAAATGATATAAGACGATTTCAATAATAATAATAATAATAATAATAATAATAATAATAATAATATAAAAGATGATGGTATTTGTTATCATTTTGAAAATTTACATAATTTGAAACAGAGATGTAAAAAAAATCAAACTAGTTGATTAGAAAATAAATTATTTAAATTTAAGTTTTTTGATACTCAGTGTCAAAAATTATTTGATGCTTTTTTTAGTTTAACTAAAATTAAGGAAATGAGACTAGAACCTATAATTTCTTATTTATGATATACATTGATGTGTTGATCTACTGCTCGTGTTAGGTTCATATTATATGTAAAAGTTAATTCATTAAATTTTTTTAGAAAAATGTTTTAATTGATTTATATGTAACCAACACAAAAAAATTAGTTCAATTTAAAAATTAAAAAAAAAAAGAAAAAAAAAAGAAGAAGAAGATTAGTTCATCTAGAAACAATATAGAAGCAAAGGAAGAAAGTTAGGGCAAAATCGAACCCTAAAATTATAATTAAGAAAATATCTCTTATCCTCATTTCCTTTACAATTTCTGCTTCCAATTGTGGCTATTAAAAAAAAAAAAAAAAAAAAAAGGCTCATCTTCTTCTTCAAAACCCATATATTTCTCTCTTGTTTGGGGCTAATTTTTGCAAACTCATTTTTTTATTAATGACCTCTGCAACTATTTATCCATTGATGTTGATTATATATGAAACCTAAATTTTCCATCCATTTTTACCAACGAAAACCTCCCAAATCCTACCCGATATCCATTTAATATATACTCCAAAATCAATGAAATCCAACTCAAATTAAAACTCATTAAACGTGAAATCAACCTACGAATCAAAAAGGGAAATCTAACAGTATTTAGAAGCCAAACAAGAACGATACGAAATCGAAAAAAATAGCAGGAGAGAGAATAAAATCGACAGAAAAAAGCTGAAATTAGGTCGGATTTTAACGGTGAAAACTTTTCAAGATTATTCTATTGCTTTTCAATCTTTTATTAGGAGGCCGATAGGAATTGAACAAAACTCATCAACTGTATTAAATAAAATTTTATATCAAAAGATTTGTCAAATAAATAAATAAAACTATATACCTATAAGGAAAATTGTTATAGATACGTACCTTTTATCACAAAAATTTTAATTTTAATTTTTTTTAAAATACTTCATCCATAGCAGTTTTTCTTTTTCTTTTTCTTTAAAAAAAAATCATCTATATCAGATTTTGTGTATTTTTTCATGTTCAAGAATTGCCATTCATTGTATCAGTTGAATTTACATGTTTTCAATCAACTGAACTAATTAATTTTAATCCTTACATGTTTTTTTTTTATTGATCTGCAATTAATTGAATCGATGGTAAAGAATAAGTTCCCTTGATTTTTAAGTGTGTGCATTTTAGCTAGGACTCATCTTTTTTTTTTTTGCTATGAACGTTTTTTAATTTTGCTATTTATATAATTTCTTTGATTTTTTTTTTATATATATGAAAAAATCTCATTCAAATATATATATATATATATATATATAAAATTAATAAAAAAAAAAAAAAAGAAAAGGAACAAAAAAATATATCATATGCTTCCTTAAATTTTAAGTTAATACAAATTTCCAAAAAAGAATATGATAATTTTTATTTAAATATATTTTTCTTTTATGAACATCATAAGGAAAGGTATTAAAAGTCGGAATAATTTCATTCCCCTACTGTGGGGATCTAAACTTATTTCAGGGTCAATTTGATAATAAACTAAAAAGTAGTTTTTGAAGATAATTTTTTTAAATTGAAAATTAAAAATTTAAAGGCGTTTTTTTTTTTTTGAAAAAATTTAAAGGCGTAATAGATATATATTTTAAAAAGTTTTTTTTTTAGTACTATTTTAAAAAGTTTATAGAGTATAGACACTAATCTAAAAAACTATCATCTATTTTTTTTTAATTTAATCAAACTTTTATGATCTCTTTTTACTTTTCTTTTTTAATTTTTTTTTACAAACTAATTTATTAATCAACAACATCAATACAAGTTATTCTTCCAAAGTTACTAAAAATAATTCATTTCTATAAATTGAAGTGTGACTACATAAGAGGAAGAACAACAGACAAAGTCAAACTTACACAAAAAAAAAAAAAAAAAAAAAAGTCGTTTGTACAATGAACTTAACTGAACTAAAAAAAAATCAAACTCCAAGTTTTGGATAGATCCAAAAACTATAATTTCCCCTAACTCGAGGGTATTTTGATGGACTTTAAAGAATAATCGGATGAAATCAAGATAATTATTGAAGTTACTTCATCGAAAAAAAAAAAATGAAACACAATTTTAATTACTATTTAACATATGATCCATTTTTTAATTTTTTTTTTTTAACCAATATGATACATTGAATTTGAGAGATGGAAAATGCTACAAGGGAAAAATTTTAGGCATTTTCTTATGGAATAAATATTAACTCTATAATCCAGGTTTAAACTCTAGCCTTTGTTTTCAAATGTTAAAACATTATGGAATTATTTATGAAAAAAAAAAAAGATTATTCGTGTGTTATTTTCAACCTGCAATTTGACGATGTTTAATTAATAATTATTTCTTGAAGGAGTCGATATAAGATACAAGATTGATTAATCGAACGATGTTTTCAAATGTTAAATATTTATTATTATTATTATTATTATTTTTTGAGAAACATTGTTTTTTAAAAAAAATTCTAATTTCTTCTAAACTATGACAAACTTAATAAATAACTTAGAAGCTGTATATGCGTGTCATTTTCATTTTAATTTTTGAAAAATAAGAGAGAAGAGAGAATGATGTTTTAACGTAAAACAATATTAAAATTATTGTCCACAAAATCATTATAGGAAATATTATTCATAAAGCAAGTCTAGTAGTATGTCCAAAAAATAAAAAGAGAAAAGCTATTATATGCACGCTTGTATCAATAATTCAAACTACGTCAAAAAAAAAAAAAAAAAGAGAGAGACAATAATTCAAACTAGATTAAGCATTCATTTCAAACAAAAACCCATCTATAAGAATTGCATATACTAATTGGCTTAAGTTATACATTTTATTTTTTAAGTTCAAGTTATACAAAATACCATGACATGTGCTTCAATTACATCTCAAGATTTTGAAAGTTTTATTTTTTTACTTTTAAGCTTTGAAATTTATTTCAACAAAATTCGTAAACTTTAAATTTATTTGAAATACTTTTCATTAACTTTTTTAGAACAATCAACCTTCAACGATCAAAACAAAATCAATACAATCTAAATTTCTTATCAACGAAATTACACACTGATCCATCGCCATAAGTCTCTGCACATGACCACCCAAGAGAGAAGAAGTAACAACAAGAACCAACTTATTATTTTCTCAAAAAAAAAAAAACCCAACCTATTACTAATTCTATACATTGGGGCCAACTGCTCTAACTAAATAATTATTTAAGTTGAGTTCAAAATAATGAAATTTTTCATAAGTTGACATAAAATTAATTTGGATTGAACCGAACCATTCTAAATTTAAATATGATTTTATCTATTACACAATTATATATACATATATTTACCATTTTTTTTAAACAGGGAGTAAATTTCATCAAGTTTTTAATTTAAACCCAAAATATAGACAAGAAAAAAAAACACATGTGACTCAAATTGAATACCATATATGAGCATGAAAAGATAAGTTATGCCAAGATATGATCTAAAATTTTCTTTAGTTTAATAACCAAGAATGTGCCAATTTCAATTGTGCAAAACTTAACCAATTTCTAGTATGTACCTTGTACATACTTCTCAATATAATGTGAGGATAATAATGTGTCATATAGGTAATTTGACATTAGTTAAATCATCATTTTTTAAATATTTTTTAATACATTTTTTATATATCTATGTGACACATTAGTATCATCACATATGTTAGAAAGTATTGTATAAAATACATGCTAAGAAGTATGTAAGTTTTATCGAAATAGTTGGTAGTGTGTTAGTTGTAATCTAATTTAAGTTTATGGTTACGGATTCGTTATTGAAAATCGATATTTTACTCATATCTTATTTGAGACAAGTAGTATCATTTTATGTAAGATTTGTGGTCTTCCTCCCTAATTTAAACTAAATAAATAAATAAGAGGAAGTACATAAATTTTGCTATTTGAATAATGCTTAAAAACTTATTTGTTACTATGATACTTAATTTATTTCTATTTTTGCAAATAAAAAGGTGTAGTTGAAGCTACCACCACTTTTATATATTTATTTATTTTTATGTTGACAAGATTAGAAAACTCAAATCACAAATCTCAATCTTAATATATTCAAGATGTCAGTTGAATTGCACTCCCATAATTCAATATTTACTTTACCTATTTTTGTGCTTCAACAATATAATTACACTTAACATTTACGTTTTCAGCTATGAATTCAATTTCTTGATTGTTCTTTCTAAAACAAATACTCCGAACAACAAATATTTACATATACAAAAAAAAAAAAAAAAAAAAAAAAAAAAAACCACTCTAAGGATGTTACATAATATATAACTTAATAATCAACAAATTATAAGTTAGATAAAGAAAAAAACATTTTCATACACTTCTTTTTTGAGAGAATACACAACTCTATTTTAACTAATAGTCTTGTTTTTTTTTTTTTTTTTTTTTTGAAATCACTAATAGTCCTGTATTTAAATCTTAGTAAATATATAAATTGAGATATATTTAGAGTTTTAATGCGATGATTAGTTTAGGATTTTACTGATTCTAGCTATCATATAGAGTTTAAATTGATAACTTAAATTATTTTATTATTAGTTTTAAACTTTTAAATTCAAAACAAATTTCATTTTATTGAATTTTATCATTGAAACAAAATTAAAAGTTAGACAAAAAAGTGGAATGAAAATTTATGTTTCGAAAACTTACACTACCAACACGTCTTTTTTGTTTCTTTTTTTTAGAAATCTTTTTTGTTTCTTTTAACAAAGTGTCCCTCTTGTATTTAATTTCCCCATAAAGTCATCAAATTATATTTCCTCGTTAATTCAGACAATTAAAAAATTATAAAAAGCTTTCATTGATGTAAATTGTTAATTAAGGGAAGGGAATTAGTCTTATTCTAGACGATATCTTTATTTTTTAAACATTTTTTAATAATATTCTTTTGCAACTTTCCTATAAACTTTGACATTTTTTAATATTATGTCCCGGCCAACGAATTGAAATTATAATTTTTTTTTTATAATTTTTTATAATTTTACGATGGTTGAGTTTTGACACGTCAATCAATAATAGTTTATATATATATATATATATCCATTAATAATACTAATAATTCATGGCTGCATTATGTTTCAAACAAAAAAAAATCATGGCTACATTAAAGAATGAGGAAAAACTATTTCAAATAATTATAAATATTTCTTAAATATAATATAAAAGTGTCAACAAAAGGGCCTGAGATTCCTTTTTCCTACAATAGTCGTTTTGTTTTTTTTTTTTTTTTGAGTTCACATAATCGTTTCGTGTTGGGTCGGCCAAAAGCTAAAATTTCTGTAAAATAAATTTATAATTATTTTTAGAATTGAGCAATTTATTTTTAAATAACTAAAACTAAAATATACATGATAAGTTATTGAAAATGAATAATAACAACAAGAATGCAAATAGTCTGATCAGTATCCAACAAGAGCAATTTAATTGAAATAAATTCTGAAATAATTTTTTTAGTTATGAACTTATGACTTAGAGATTAGGTGTTGAATTTTATCAACAACTCATTATAATTTTTTTTTAAAAAATATTTGTGAGTGTCTAAATAGCTCATCTCTCATATTAAAAAATAATTTAAAAAAAGTCTATATAATCTCTTAAAAATCATAGAAAATAAAACCAGGCTAACCTTTATCTATTGACTTTTCGTATTTAATGTGCTTATTTTTAGATTTTCAAATGCTTTGTTTAGATTCTCTCATTCTATTTATTATTATTATTATTATTTTAATTTTTTGGCTACATTTTCTTAATAGGTTAACAAAAATTCCTTTACATTCAAATTTCACATAGCTTTTTTGCATGATCTAAATAAAATATTAAAAAAACAATAAATATTAGGAAAATTTGTGAACTAGTCAAATCTAATAAATAATTACAAATGCGATCATTACAAAAAAAAAAAAAAAAAAAATCATTTTTATAATATTTCTATTAGTAAATATTTATTATACTTAATATTGATATTAATAAATATTTATAATATAATATTAAAACATATAAATGATCATGAATCGAAATATCTTTGAATTTACGTACATTTATAATTATTTTGTGCAATTAACTCATCCAATACAATTTTCTTACTGTTTATGGAGAAAATAGCACAAATTAAATAAGGGAAACGAATCTTAAATTAAGGGCTCTTTTTATCTCTCAAGAAATTTTTTTTGTAATTACTTTTCATGTTACTCAAATAATATAAAATAGTTAACATGAGCAATAATTCAACATCATTATGTTTATGAATAAATTATCAATTGCTTGATCCTCATCCTCATTGGATATTGAACTAAAAAAATAATAATATAAAAGCAATAATATCATTATTATATATAAATATAGTATACCATTTAAAAATTAAAACGATAATTATTATGCATTGGTTCTCTAGAAAAAGTAGTACCCGTTATTAATATTATTCTTTCAAATTGCCACTTTTTGAGAACCAAAATAATAATAATTATTATTGTTATTAAAAAAAAAATCACCCACCCACTTCCGCAAAATCAAATAATTTTTTATTATTATTAATCTGCCGGATTCCCAACCATACTCAATTACCATTTTTTAAACAAATAAAAAAAAATTAATCCTTAATTAATTAAGAAATTGCTTTCTTTTTTTTCTTTTTTTTTTGAAAGCAATTAAGAAATTGCTCTCTTCATAGCCATAATTCAATATTCTTTTTAATTAATTAACAAATAAATATTTTGAATCTAAATTTGGGCAGTCTTTGATAAAGTTAAGTTAGGCCTCCAATATCTAAACTGCAGAAACAAGGTTTCATTATCTGAGAATCTTCCCATTCAAATCAAAAGCTAAGTCCTTTTTTTTTTCTTTCTTATATTTTATAATCTTTTTCAATTTTCTGTAAAAAAAAAAACTTATGTTTTTTTTTTCTTAAAATAGATCAACATGCTTTAGGCCTTGTTTTGAACTCAACTGTTTCATTTTAGCAAAACTCTTCAAGTAAACAGTCCTTTTTTAAGTTTGGCAGATAATATAAAGATTATAATTTTCACTCTAAAGTCCTTTCTATTAATTTTTTTCCTAATTCTTGAAAAAAAAAAAAAAAAAGTAGCTCGTATTTCCATTTCATTTTCCTGGGGTTTTATTTTTGAAGTGTTTTTCATCTTTTCTTCTTTTGAGAAATTGAAAATTAGTGAATGAAAAATGAGTTTTGATAAATAAGTTGAGAAAATATTTGTTGGGTATTTTTCTTCTTTTTTTTAAAAAAAATTCCATTTTAAGTAATGGAGGGAAGAGATGGTGGTGCAAGTAGTGGGGTTACTGTGGTGGGATCAGATGCTCCGTCGGAGTACCAAATAGCTCCGAGAACCACCAATAATCCGCCGCCTCCGCCGCCGCCGGCGACTCAACCAGCTCCAAATCCGCCGCCCACGGCGGCGTCCTCAGTTCCGGGAAAGAAGAAAAGGGGGCGGCCGAGAAAATATGGACCAGATGGCTCTGTCAATATGGCTCTGTCTCCGAAGCCGATATCATCGTCGGTGCCGCCGCCGGTGATCGATTTCTCGTCGGAGAAAAGGGGGAAAGTCCGGCCGGTGAGCGCTGTGAGCAAAACCAAGTTTCAAGTGGACAATTTAGGTAATGGGGATTTACTGATTTCTTAGCCCTTTTCCAATTGAGCTTAGTTTTGATTCTATTGATGATATTCATGGCTATTACTGCTTTTGTTGGAATGATTTGGTTGTTTGGGACCTGGGTTTTAGAGATGAGTGTTTGGATTTGAGATTTATGTGTGGTTTTTGTTTTTCCTGGGTGGATGTGGGTCCTCTGGTTGGATTCCTTGATTAAGTTTTGTAAGCATATTATTGTTCTGATTCTGAAAAGATTGAGAGCTTTCTATGTTGATCTGAGAACGTTGGAATCTTCTTGGTTTTTTTGTTTTTGTTTGAACTTCATGTCTCTTTATCTTTCCCTCATTTTAGCTATTTTCTGATCTTGAACCTGATGATTGATTCACTTAAGAGAAAAGGGTGTTTTCATTTTTCTTTTGGTCTAATTTGATTTTTGATTTCTTAGCAATTGATAGACTCCATGGTCTTTCATTAACTTCAAATGTTTGTGCTTGCTGTTAATGAACTATTGTGCTGTTTTTCCATTTGATGCATCTGCTCTGGTACAGTATAGGGCTTCCTTAAGAGGAATAATTGGTTGATATCTCTGAATCTGTCACTTAACATGGAAGTTTTGAATTGTATAATGAATTTGAAAAGATTATTGTTATGTTTCTCTGTTGAACCTTTTCCTTTTAAGATTCATTCTTTTTCTGAATGACCTATCATTCAATCTAGTTTGTTGATGTGTTGATCTTGTCACTGAATCTGTCCTTCTCAGGTGATTGGGTTCCATGTTCTGTAGGTGCAAATTTTACACCTCATATCATCACTGTCAACACGGGCGAGGTAAATGTCGAAAACTTATTTCTTCGAATAAGCTGGGTACATTAAACCTGCATAAGAGAACTTTTCTGTTCACTTCAATCCATTTCTGGATTTGGTTTTTGTAGGGGGGAAGTAAATTTATGTAAATAACTGAGAAACTAGTTGAAATCCATGAAGCTTGGTTGTTTCATTTAATTTCTATTTGCTCCCTACAAATGGGAGTGAATTGCATTCATTTGCTTAACGTTTCTTGTCATGAAGTGAATAAAGGAGCACTTAGTCTTGTTAGTGTTGGAAAGAAAAAGGAAAATAAATGAACAGTTACAAATTGCCTTTTACATTTTCTTTCAGCCTTTTTCTGATCAACTACTTGACCAAGTCTTTCCATTTTCTTAGGATGTCACAATGAAGATAATATCCTTTTCTCAACAAGGACCTCGAGCTATATGCATTTTGTCCGCGAACGGTGTGATCTCAAGTGTCACTCTCCGTCAGCCCGACTCCTCTGGAGGAACATTAACATATGAGGTGATGCATTTATTTTAGCCTCCTATAATGGTATATTACTACTGAAAGAATGCCCAAGTGAAGGTAATTCAGTTGTGAATGAATTCTTGAAGTTCGCAATGATTTTCCGGTGTCTTGGCTCTTGGGGATGCTTTGATGATCCAGTACATAAATAGAATGCCAGTAATAGTTTCCGTATAGAATATCGAAATTAAAATTCTAACATTTACAGATACGTCTTATATGTGCTGTTCTGAGAAAAAAGTACTGTACACATTAATTATGGGTCATAAATTCTAAAGTTGAATTTTATGGAGGCTAAATTTAGATTGAATGAGCATTTAATGTCTACTTTTCTCTTAAAACCAAGTCTTTCCTATTCTGGACATTACCTTCCCAACATTGCAATTGGACGAAGACATTTAAAACTGTTCCCGACTTGCTCGTCGGGTAAAGGTATCCTATCTCTTACGTGCATGCCAATTTGAAACTAGATAGCTCTTTATTACTCCTTCCGGCTACCAACTCTTATTGCTAATACAGCTTCTAAGTATTGTCCCTCTTGAATCATCACTTTTATTCTTCTCAGAGAAGTTTTATTTAACATTTCATGTAGTATACTAAATGTGAATTCACTGCCTGATTTTTTCAATGTAGTTTCTTTTATCTGTTCTATTATGTTCGCAACATCAGGCCGTAAAACGTATTAGCCACTCCAATCGTGTTTCAGAGTTGATTCATGTGAGAGTTCACTGGATGCCTGAATGTTTTTTCACACGTCATAGGCAGTACTAGCTTCGCAATGGTTAAAATTTGTCGGAAGAGGATACGGGCCATATGGCTCATTGTAAAATTGATGGTTCCAAATAATAAAATGGAAGTCATTCATATAGAATTATAGTATATCTTTTCAATATATATATATATAGAATTATAGTATATTTCAAGAATTGGTAGAATATATTCATCAGATACCTGGTCATCAACATGAATTTGCAAGCAAATCTTTGGTTAAAGCTTCCATTCTGAGATTTTCAGAGAAGTCCAGCAATGCATAATCATCAAGTAATGCTGAAATATTTTCTTTCCATTCTTGACAGTATACATTTGTTCTGCTTCTGATCTATTCCAAGAATTCTCCCAGCAGTCTGATATCAATCAATTAACTACTTTATATCAAGAGTTCGATTCTTCATCCGTAGGCAAAATCTCTCATGTCGATCTTCTTATTTTGTTCGCAGGGTCGCTTCGAAATCCTGTCCTTGTCTGGCTCATTCATGCCTAGTGATAATGGAGGAACTAGAAGTAGATCTGGTGGAATGAGTGTTTCCTTAGCAAGTCCAGACGGCCGTGTCGTAGGTGGCGGAGTAGCTGGCCTGTTAGTAGCTGCTAGTCCTGTTCAGGTATTCTATTTCTGTTTACTTTCCGCAATCTGCAATCAGTTACCGATACGGTCTATTATCACATTGCAATTTCTTTCCAAATCAGAGCTATAGAATCTGAGATCTTGCTCATTACTGTCTCTACAAAACTAGGTTGTAGTAGGAAGTTTTCTATCTGGAAATCAACATGAGCAGAAACCTAAAAAACCAAAACAAGATACTGTTGCAATGGCTCCGCCAACTGCTGCCATTCCGATATCTTGCGCCGATCCTAAGTCCAACCTCTCGTCTTCCAGCCCCTTTCGTGGCGATAGTTGGTCGATGCTGCCAAACGATTCAAGAAACGAGCCAACTGATATCAATGTGTCCCTACCCAGTGCTTGATCTTGATCTCCAATTTGAAATCATCAAACTTCTTGTTGGTGGATTTTAAATCTTGTTTCATGATCTCTGTAATTTACCATTGTACTTTCATTGTAGAATTGATCCCTCTCAGTTAGCTTTTCACTTGGCAGAGTTACCTATAGGCTCCTCAACTCGGTTGCGTCGAGTAGAATAGTTTAATGTAATGTGAAGACCTTTGCTTTGCTTCATATCAATGGATTGTGATTTTTAAGCCTTCTTTTTTTTTTTTTGTCCATATCGGCATCGATTAACTCGACTTCCTCAAATTTTTGTCTCTGTTGTTTGGGTTCATTAGATTTAGATGAAGCTCTCGAGGATGTGTTTGGTTTCAACTTTCAATTGAAAACACTTCTGCAGGTAGGATGGAGTGAAAGGGACCATAAAATAAACAAAGTGCCAATCCATAAGATATGATTAGAAATTAATTCCCAATTTAATAGCAAAAACTGAAGTCAACTACCATCACCATCAACATCAAAAATAAACAAATCAATAGTAATTGCGTAATTTTCTTAAATTAAGCAATCAAGGATGTGCAGTGATTCATGCATGTATCGAAGAAGGACAAAGAAGAGAAGCTTGTAATTTGACTTGCTAGATTTTGTTGAAAACATTGATGGTGACTGAAAAAGCTCCCTATTAATTCTTCTATTTCTTGAAACATAATATAAACTTCTATATTATTAATACTGTTATTATTATCACCACCTAATTGTTCTCGACACTATGAAGGGTTGACCAAATTTTGAAGAATGTGGTCGATTTCGTTTTACTTGCTTTTCATTTGACCTAAACATATCATGGCTCGAAAGTATATACTACTTTACTATTTTTCAAGTTCCTTTTCAATGTTTTGTATGTTTTTTTTTTTACAATGATGATTTCGTTTTCTTACTTTTTTTTAGACAAATTTGAATTCTTAGCTTAAAAAAATTTTAAATAAAAACATTCAAAACTATTTTTCAAAATTTCAGATTTTTAATTTAAATGATGTAATATTTAAAAAAAAGTTGTAACATTTTTTTATTCAATGATGTCATTGAAATTGAATCAAAGATGAGATCTCATTTCCCATTATTGTGTTAATGGGCTCTAATTATAGAATTTTAGTGACATAATGTATGATTTTCTCATCAAAATTAAGAAGTTACTGTTTAAATCTACTCTCCTAATTTAATTAAATATTAACAAAATTACTAAAAGATATTAAGCCAGACGTTATCTCTAGACTTCAACTAACATTTTTTTTTTGAAACCACCAACAAATATTATCGATATAGTAATACCGTTTTTATATTTTATTTATTATTATTATTATTATTATTTTGTCTACCCAACCCAAACATGACCGAAGTCGTTCTAAAGTCAAAGTTTGGCCTAAATCAAATCTTGAATCGCTTAATGTAGTGGGGTAAGCTCATAAGCATATTTAGGCTGTTGCCTTAGATTGGGGTGGCTGCCTAATCCCCCTTTATAAAATTCTTCCAAGAATGATGAAAATTCAGGCCTAACTAAAAAAATGTCAATGAGTATTCTAGGGAAAAAAAAAAAAAAAAAAAATCATAAAGATAATGAGATTTTATACAAATATCATTCGATTTCAAACTTGAACTAGTTCAGCTGATAGCACTAAATACTATCTAAATTATTTTTAAAATCATAGTTAAAATTGCAACGTACTCTAAAAATACTTTAGTACCTAAAATGAAAGATTAAAATGCAATCAACTTGCCAACTACATAACTCACAAGTTACTCCAAGAAGATGACAAAGCCATGGATTAATGATTGTGTTCAAAGAATAATAATATATAAATATTTAATTTATACTCTTTTTCCTTTTTCAGTAATAAAACATCCATTTGTTGATTGATGGTTGAGCCGGAGAGAAAAAAGAGTTTGAAAAATTACAATTTTTACACCTATTTCCCAAAGAGAAAAAAGACAATCATAATTGTTACATTTAAAAAATGAAATAAAGAAATTAAAATATAATTCATCTAAAAAGTACCCAAACATTGCTATAAGCATAATACAACCACACGGAGTCATTTCTATCAAATTGAAGTTTTTTTTCTCTTGATATTGTCAAATCAAAGATCAAGTAAAAGCTAAATATCCAAATTATCTCTACTTTTTTAAGAAATTCTCATTTTGGTTCATTTTTAATGGGTTAAAATTCTTAATTAACCCCCTAAAAAAAGGTAAAAATTTGTTTTAAGAAACTAGATATATTAACTTATAGCTCCACTATCATGCAACGCATAACAACCAACTCCCAATATGAGCAATATATAAACCAATTCTTCAACTTCCTATCTTTATTGCTTCCTAATAACATTCTAAGAATCTATCTTGTAAATTATTCCAGTTCTTGAACTTCCTATATCTTTATTACTTCCTAACAACATTCTAAAAATCTATCTTGTTAATTAATGTTGCATATACAATATACTCTTAATTCGAGTTGAATTAAATCAGCCAAAAATTGATCAACTCATTACATACATATTTTCTTTGACTCAACTCAATTCAAAAAAATAAAAATAAAATAAAAAATAATAATAATAAAATAAAATAAATTACAACTCAACCTACAGATTAAGTTGAATAGTCTAAGTTGCTCAAGTTGCCGATTTTTTTGAATACCCCTTGTTGGCAAGAGTTTCCTTATGTTCACAAAATTTGTCCAGTTGGTCATTATTGTTTTCAACATTTTTCCATCAACTAAAATGTTATAGTTGCATTATCTTTGCACTCTGAACAAAGTTGGAATGACATGATTTCATTAATGATTCCTATATATGTATCAACTTTGTATAAAATTTGCATCCTAAGTGGCTAACTATAATAATTCTTTGTAACTTAATGACAAAAGGTTGGTTTAAATCCATATATTGTTGCTAACGCGAACATCATAGTTCAACTACTTAAGATATCATAAATCGAGATTCAAATCTCATTCACATTTTTTGTACTAGAAAAAAAACCATGGTATTAGTGCAAGTATTTTTTAATGCGTCATTATCATTCAAACTAGATCCTCAAGGAATTAACAAAGAATTACTATTGTTACGTGAAAATGTTCAGTCCATAGATAAATAACTTGTTTGCACCTAAATTGTGCAGAAAGGCTTTCTATAAACATAATAAGAATCACATAAATATAGTTTATATATATATATATAAACAGAAGTGAAAAACAGGGGCAGCATTTAGTGGCAATCAAGAAAAAGCCTTTAGACATTACTCACAAGGCAATTATTTGTCCACAATGCACAACAAGGTACCCTACGAGTAAGTACACCAAGCTTTGTTGTGAGCCGCACAGGGGCATTATCTCCTACAAGACAACAGTTTGCGGCTATTTCTATTCAAGAATCATGGTCCTCCAATGCACTGTAAATCAACCTGCAAAACAGAGAATCGAAAATGGCGGAGCGCAGATCTTAATAATTTGAATAAATGGCGATAACAGTACGATTCTTAATAAGAAAACGCTCTCGACTATTGGATTACCAAAATATAGAGAGAAAGAGGAGAGCAACGAGATAGACGAGTTTGAAAAGCCTTTGCTTCTTTTCCCAAGGTAACTGATTGAATATCTCAGTAACATCTACCAGATGCTTTCGTTGAGTGTACCTATTCATGAGGAAAACACACATCAGATGAATCAAGAAGCTTGGCATGAATTATCAGCAAACGAGCAAACCAAGTATTGAGCCAACCATCATTGAATAGTCTAATGGTCAAGAGAATCTTAAGTAACTAAGAGGTGATGGGCTCAATTAATGCTGACTACTTGCCTAGAAATTAATTTCCTACCTAGTTTCCTTGAGATTCAAATGTTGTAGGATCATATGGCATGTCTCGTGAAAATAGTCGAGGTGCGCATAAACTGGCCCGAACACTTACATATATGTATATATATATATATATAAAAAAAAAAAAGGAGTTATATGTTCACCAACCGAATCTTAAATATGCTAGATACCATTTTGGCTAATCTTAAACGATATCCACTTAAATTAATCTACCGTAGAGACTTAAGAAAAAAAAAAGAGGAGTTATCTGTTCACCAACCGAATCTTAAATATGCTAGATACCATTTTGGCTAATCTTAAACGATATCCACTTAAATTAGTCTACCGTAGAGAATCTCCAAGGGGGTGATTGGATTTAGAGGTTGTGAGAGGAGATGAGAGGAAGTTATTCAACTCCATGTTTGTTTTTCGTATTTAACTCCTCCTCACATCCCATCAATTTTATTTAATCCTATAAAACTTTAAATCAAACTTTATTACAATAAAAAATTAATATAAAATAAAAATATCTCTTAATCACCAATCCCCCAAAAAAAATTCCAATATTTCATTTCAAAACACAAATCCCCAAAAAGTATTTCTAACATCTCCTCTCCAAAATACCAATTTCAAACAAATACTCCATCTTTCCAAATCACTCCCCTTCCTCTCCATTTCCTCCTTCTCTTTCACTTAATCTCCTTTCCTCTCATCATTCCAAAATCCAATCACCTAGTGATATCATTCAAAATCTCAGAAGAGAAAATTGGTAATTTGAAACAATTCATACATTCTAAGAAAACGGCTTTAGAGTTTACGACTAAGTTAGATGCTTTCACCTGCTATCCACTCAACACTTGGCTACCAAGTGTTTACCAGGGCAAAAGCCCTCCCACTTTTTTCTTTTTCTTTTTTTAGATAGGAGATGAGCTTTCTCTTTCAAAATAAACAATTCATACTTCACTCGGAATCCAGAGCCCAACATAATAAATGATGTTCTGATGGGCCAAATAGGAAACCAATAGAATGCCTACACCCCATTAAAAATCATGCAATCATACTTCTTCATTTTATTTTCCTTATTCTTTTAATTTTTATAGCATGCAGCCACACTGCTCAATTTAGCAAACATTCCGATCAATGATGCAAGAATCAGAGAAAACTTACAATCTCAAATTGTAATAAAGGTAGGGCAAACAAAAGAATGACATAATCCAATGCCCTGTTAAGAGATAGAAGATGCACAAGACCCCTTGAGTGATGAACTCAGGTACAACCACTTTGTTTATCCGCGATGAGGAGTCATAAGGGTTGATATAGTCAAACTCAAGATCAGCTAAGCACATAAGCTGCAACAAGTTTCAAATGGATGATAAGTTTCAGTTGCAACATTGTTTCACCAATTGTTTTAGGCCATTGAGAATATAGTATGCCAATTCAAATACTCATAGGTAGGGAGGGAATGCTTGTATCAAAACATGTACAAGGCGAATTAAGACATCTATGCTGCAGAACAAGCCGAATGAACCCACGTAAAAATGGGTAGCTAGCTAGTATTATAGACTACAATCCGCAAGACAGAAAGTATGTACCACACAGGTCAGAAAATAGAATATAGTGTTCCTCTTTTTTTCTTACTTTTATTTTAGTTCAACAACAACTACTAGGTAAGAGAGATTGAAACTTGTGACTTCTTAGTCATAGAAACCCTTATACGTGTTTTAAAAGGTCCAAGACGCACTAGGGCACAATGGCCCTTTGGAGCTTGAAGCGCACCAAAAGGCGAGGGTTTTTTTACTTAAGGTGCAATATATAAAAAAAATTAAAAAAACTTATATATGTGTGTGTATACACAATAATATTCAACTATCAACCTTCACGCGCTTCAAATGACCTAGTACGGAGGTCTCACTGTCTGGTCAGCGAGTCGGGGTCTAGGGGCGAAGCGCCTGATTTTGGGGGTTCGGTCCCCGGAACTTAAAGTTTATAGGGATCTAAAACACAAAAAATACAAAGGAAAAAATCATCCCACGAGAAGTATGCCTTTTGGCGCCCGGGGCTTCACGTAAGGCGCCGAAAGGCGCACGCCTTATTAAACATGCCTCGCCTGGAACAAGCAAGGCGCTAGCCATGCGCCTTGCGCCTAGGCACCACTTTTAGAACATTGGATTGAACTATTGCTCTTGTTGGCAAGTATCCAAACAGATTGTAACAGTTGCAACATACCAACAAGCACCAATGATGTCCCTGGTAAGTCGCTACAGGATTAAGAATGGCAAAAGCAATTACGATTCTCAAAAAAACATTATATCAAGAAATCCAGCGGAATTCAAATCAAACGTCGTCACTCACGAGTAGTAAGTGAAAAGCATCTTCATCTTTACAAGCGTCTAGGCTAAGAAATTCTATTACTCCAAGAAGATAACTTAATTAAGTCAAGAAAAAGGAAAATAAAGAAATTGGTAATATGATTAAGAGAAAACAAATAAAGAAAAGGGCGAATTAATTGAGCGGAAAGTTGAAGAAAAAGAAAAGGGGGGGAAATAGAAAAATTGTAGGGTTTAGTGAGAACCTGGAAAACGAGGAGTATGAGAAGGGCGATGATGAAGAAGAAGGAGAGGAGCCAGACATAGATATCAGCCATTGTAACGCCCTGAATCAATTCCCAGTCTCTCGTCTCTCTCTCTCTCTCTCTCCAACGGCGGCGAAAGTAGATTGAAGAAGGCGGTGAAATGTGCAGAGTGAACGCCGATGAGCCGAATCCCGACGAGCAAAGGAGTTATCGCATCTGAGCGATCGGAACTTTACAACGCCACGAACTTCTTCTTTTTTTTTTAAGAATAACTCTTCACTGCTTCCTTGTTGCAGAGGCAGAATTATTTTTTTTGTTAACTAATCAAGTTATGCTCAAATTCATTTTCCCTCTCAACACGATTATTATTATTATTATTATTTAATATAAATTGGATGCAGAGACTATAAATATTAAATCCTCAAATAAATGGAAGTTAAATATTGATTCTCTCAATTTTCATCAAATAATAAAACCATCAAATTATTAATTGATAGTTTAATCATTGAATTGATTTTTTTTTTTGGAGATAAATTTATTTCCCTATTAACTACCCATTTACCTGTTTGAAACTTCCACCCCAGCTGTTGTATAAATTTTATTTTATTTTATTTATTTATTTTTTAAAAGGTCTCACCCCCAGAAATTATTAAACTAAAAAAATATATTGAATTTGGAAAATTTTATTGTTTTTCTAATAAATAATAGCTTACTTCAATATAATTATAATATTAATAATCAAATATAGCTTCACAGGCATAATATTGTTGAATTAAAAAATATATTCCTAATCTCACAAAAAATTATTAAGAAGATTTTAGTCTATTTTTAAAAGGATAAATATTAACTTCAACTTTTAACAGTTACATCTTTAACTTGTTTTAATTGGATCTCTCCATATATAATCTGTAATGATCTTAGGAAAAATAGTTAAAAGGCATTAATAACTTTGTAGCAAACCTAAATTGGCTCTACAAAGTTTAGAAGATATGATCATTTTTTGAAGAATGTGTCACATCCATACTGTATGGATGAAAAATGAAAATTTACTTAATATGCTTGATAATACATCTAACTAATTTCTTCTTCCACTCTATAATGGTTGAACTATCAAATATTATACATACCTAAAAATATATGCATGTTTTGAGAGAGTTTACTTATAAACATTTTCAAAATAGTTGGGTGTGGATTTGCATCGATGATTTTTTTTTTAATCATGACAATACACTCAGTTGAGCTACGCTCCCGTACATTTATAAACTTAAAGTTGGTGAACATGTGATTAAGTTATAATTATAGTCATAAACTACTGCCTATTTAATCTATAAAGTGGTAAATATTCAATTATCTTGTCGAACTCATCCTTAAAATTTTTATCGCATGACATTACTATTGAATAAACATCAGCTTTAAAAATCATGATAAATAAACAGCATTAAAGAAAAACAAAACTAGATGACTGTAAATGAAAAAAGTTTTTTTTTTTTTTTTTTTCAAGTACAGTTACATGCTTATAGCGATATGAAGGATTTGACAATAGGAAACCACCAAAAGATTCGATCTCTAAAATGGATATTTAACTCTCATTTATTTGAGGGCAGTGTACCCTCTTTGTAGGGTTAAACTCATTTCAAGTCTACTACAAGAGAGCCTTTGAGTTCAATTGGTAAGTGATTAATTTTATACCAACCACATGTATGGTTAGACAATTGTCTCTTAATAGGCATAGGCTAGACAAAAAATATCTCATTTCAAGCAGAGCAGATTATGAAGTTCCAAAACTTTCTTGTTCTTCTTAGTTCTTACAATTCTTTCCATTTTCCTGGCAATGAAGAAGAACCCAAGAGGACTTGGTAAAGCTTCATGCTTTCTCTAGATTTCAAGTAGACTGAAAATAGAAGCTGAAAAAGGCAATGAAGGAAGAAAATTGACATACATTGGAGGCTGAAATATGAGGGATGCAGTTCAAAGGACAATACTGAATCCCGTTCAAGTTTTAGAGTTCTTCCTTCTTCGCCATGCTTAGAAACAACAAGCTCGATCATCTCGTCGACACTGAATCCCAGTTTAAACATGGCTCGTACTGGCCCTGGGATTCTTTCAACAGTCACATTGATCACTACTTTTGCATCTTTCTTGTAGACCTGCATTTTGCAGAAGCCGTGCAATTTACATCTTCAATCTCAGTGTTTTTCCTCTCCAAAAACGTTTATGAAGTTAATTTAAGGAAAGGTGTTAAACAGAAGGTTGAATAGTAAATAAAAGCAATGCCAGATGATTACTTGATATCTCAGGTATTAATTTCTGTAAGCCCATCTTGCACAATAAAGTCGCTGAAGATTTTGCTGTCAGGAGAAAACACTAAAAATTCTGATCATGTTAACTTTTTCATTCACGATCCGAATCTTTTTAACTTAGTTCCTGTTTTCGTTCCGAGCAAAATGCAGAAGATGCAGAAGATATTCAAATTTCAGTGCTCCATCCAACTACAACCAGATATCTTGGCAAATACTTTATTTCTCACACCTTTTCTAAGCCTCTTAGCATCATCCCACCTCTCCATAGAAGAGTAGATGTTGGCAAGAAGAGACTGATATCCAGTTTTATCGGTCGCCAGCTTTGAGGAGTTCCGAGCAGCTATCTCACCCAGCTCAACATTGTTATGCAACCTGCAAGCATGAAGCAATGCTCCCCAGACACCCGCATTAGGCTCCACAGGCATGATCTTTATAAGCTCATGTGCTTCTTCTAACCGCCCTGCCCTGCCCAACAGGTCCACCATGATCCCATAATGATCAGCCAATGGCTCAAGTCCATGGTTTTTCATAGACGAGAAGCAAAGGTAACCTTCATCAACTAAACCAGCATGGTTATAAGCCGAAAGAAGCCCGGCATAGGTCACTAAATTCGGGGAGATATTCACACCTAGCATCTCTTCGAATAACCTGATTGCATCAAATGCCTTACCATTTATCCCACATCCAAAAATCATAGCCGAATAAGCAACTAAATCCCTCTTTTTCAAACCATTGAATATGTCAAATGCCCTTTCGATGTTCCCAGATTTTGCATACAAGTCAACTAACGCAGTTGCCAAATGATCATCCAATTCAATCCCAAGGTTTTCCATATACGACTCAATCCAAGTACCATAATTCAGATTCCCCAGCTGAGTACAAGCAGATATAATGCTAGCAAAAGTCACCTTATCCGGTTGGATATTCATATGGGGTTGAAGCATTTGGTTGAACAACTCCAATGCTTCGTTGGGCAGGCTATTTTGTGAATAGCAAGCAATCATGGCATTAAAAGGGAGAAGCCCTTTCTCGCCTATCTTATCGAAGAGCTCCCGAGCAGAACCAACCTCCCCAAGATCCGAATACCCAGCAATCAATGTAATCCAAGAAACATTATTTCTATTAGGCATTACATCAAACAGGTTTCTTGCAGACTTCATGTCTCCACAGTTCACATAACCACTGATCATCGCATTCCAAGAAGCATAACTTTTCTCCCCCATTTGTTGAAATAAGCAGGACGCTCGATCCATATTTCCAGAATTGGCAAATCCCGTC
The DNA here is from genome assembly GCA_037833695.1 of Sechiopsis laciniata. Taxonomy (NCBI): domain Eukaryota; kingdom Viridiplantae; phylum Streptophyta; class Magnoliopsida; order Cucurbitales; family Cucurbitaceae; genus Sechiopsis; species Sechiopsis laciniata. Next base: position 5,835,975 of record JBBMKA010000030.1, on the reverse strand, counting down.
AACATCGAGTTCCAAGATATAACATCTTTCTCAGGCATTTCGTCGAACACTTTCTGAGCATCAACTAAGTTCCCAATCTTCACATATCCAGACAAGATAGAATTCCACGAAACTACATTTTTATCAAGCATATCATCAAACACTATCCGAGCAAAACCCATATCGCCGAGTTTTGAGTAAAAATCCACAAGGGCAGTTTGCACATAAACACATCGACAAAACCCAAACTTATAAACCTGAGCATGAACAAACCCCCCACCAAACTTACACATAACCTTACTGCAAGCTCTCAAAGTCGAGGATACGGCGAAACTGCTCGGATGCAGTCCCAACCTCTGCATCTGAACATAATGGGAAATTGCCTCCGTGAATTGGCTGTTCAGGGAAAAGAACCGAACGGCGCAGCCCCATGAGAATGCATCTGGGTTTCGCGATTGGTGAAGGATTTGTCGGAGATAACGGGAAACAATTCTGGCGCAAGTGAACTCAGAGCGAGTGATTTGACGGACCAATTGAGACTCAAGATTTCGAAACCCATTGACGAGAATTTGAGCATGAAATTGAGTAGCCTGTTTTAGATTTAAAGTGTTGTTCGACAAGATTTTTAGCTTGGAAACGATCATCAGAGTTGGAAGAACTTCTTGAATTTACGCCCTTTTCGTTCATCTGACTCGTCGCTCAGGACAGCAGAGTAAATGCCAAGTAGCAAAATTTAGGCTCTGTCTATATCATGAAAAATAGTAACAAATAAATTCAAAACATGATTATAATATTTTTAATTAAAACAAATAAGCGTTTTATCCAATAAGCCCGTCTAGCTCAGTTGGTAGAGCGCAAGGCTCTTAACCTTGTGGTCGTGGGTTCGAGCCCCACGGTGGGCGATGATTTCTTTTTTAGCTTTTTCTTCTCACTTTTGGGCTTTTCATTTTATTAAATGGGCTCTGCTGACTGGATTTAAACTCACCGAGTCCACTTTATAAAACAAGGTTATTTATTATTGATATTTAACAGATAAATTGATATTACAATTTTCAGTCACGTGACTTTTTTAACAAAGCTATAACTATAATAATTTTTATAAAACTAGATTGGATGCTTTAAAATTACACTAAATGTGATTTCAAATAAAAGAAAAAATTACCTACTTGGGAAAATTTGTTATAAATAGTGAATTCTAACTTTCTTATTTAACTATAATAATTTTTTAAAATTATTTCATGGGTAATTAAATATTTTAATTTTCTTTTTTTTTTTTCAATTAATTTCATAGAATCTTAGTTATTTTTTAATAAATATTATAACTCGAGGTTTATTTCATATGGATCTTAGTCTATGTATTTTAAACATGTATTAAATTTTATCTTTATCTCTAAATTTTTATTTTTATGAAATAAAATTTAAATATAAGAATAAAAATGAAATAAACTTATTAATATCGTGCATTATTAATGTCATGCCTAACATAAATGAACTGTCATCTATTGTTCGTAATGTTTTTTCTATATATATCAGAAAATTTGTAATAACGTGACTGATCTCCTAGCTAAACCTTTTATTATTGGTATTGATCTCTGCTGGTCTTGTTCTCTCAGTAGTTTAGATGAAACTCTCACTTATATTTGATTATTGTGCACTGTTATTTTTTATTAAAAAAACTAAAATAACAATGAAACGAATTTATAACTTCAACATATGTGTAAGTTGATGTATTTACTTTGGGTATTATTCTCGCATTATAATTATAAAACGAACGGTAACACCACGTGGCAACTAACTAGTGGATGGATGATGGGACATAGACAAACGAGCTGTTCCATGGACAATATTTAGAGATGTCCATTTTCCCCGACCGGCCCCAGCCCCGCGGGGACCCGCCCCGAACGGGGGAAAAAAATTCCCCGTGGGCTAATCGGGGCCGGGGAATGTATTCCCCGTCCCCGATTCCCCGAACCCCGCCCCGTTTAATTTTTTTTTTTTTTTTAATATTTTTTTTCTATACTTTACCCCTTTAATTTTCAAATAAAAATATATTTGTTGATGAAA
>JBBMKA010000030.1:5811986-5827621 GCA_037833695.1 Sechiopsis laciniata | reverse complement strand
GAGAATTTCTAACTTTTTTTTTTTTTTTTTTGAAAACCAAAAACAGAAATATTTGCATGCTGCTCAGGCAGCATGCAGCCACCTATGTGGCGAAATCTGATCCGTTGGTTTTTTTTTTTTTTTTGAAAAAATATTAAAAAAAAAAATTCAACGGACCAGATTTCGCCACATAGGTGGCTGCATGCAAATATTTCTCTAAAAATAAATAGTTCTATCTTGAAATATCATTAAAAAGTGGTTGGCATTGAAGAAATATTAGAAAGTGCAGTAATTTGTAACCTACATTTTAGTTATGGTATGCTATGAATGAATATACGTTAGAATTTACCTACATTTATAATTATTTTATGAGAATAGTCATTCACTACAATTTTCTTAAAATATTTATTATGAAGGTTAAGAAACTAATGTATTGAGAAGTCGAAAAAAACTTAATTTTTATGATAATTAAAAATTAAAAAATAAAAAAAAAAAACTAATGTATTGAGAAGAAATATATGTTCTTAAAAATAATATTTTTCGAAAAGGATGATAACCTCCACCCCTAAAAATTTCTCATAACCAACTAAAATTTAGAAATACTAATTTTACAACATACCTTTTAAAAATGTTGTGAGTATAACGATTAAAAAAAAATCTAAAAAGAAATGTGATATTTGGTTTCAATATTAACTAATGATAAATTAGTAATTAGTTTAAATAAGAATTTTATTGTGACTATTTTAAATTTAGATTTATTACTAACTTAATTTTAGCCAATTTTATATTTTAGGCTAAATTGTTTTATAGTCAAAATTATATTAATAGAATAATAATTGAATAACCATAGGTAGTTATGGTGGGTTTTAATTAGATTTGATCTACTAAATCTAATTTTATTTGTTACTTTTTATTTATTATAAATACTCAGTGATGTCATGAAGCAAAAGGAGGGTTTTAGAATGCATTATTTACATTTACCATTTATGAGTTAAGTTAGAGAGAAAGTACATTAGAGATTTTTATTGGTCAAATTTAAGTAGAGAAAGAAAATGGTTTTACCCATTTGGCACACAAATTTTATTCGTTTCCTTCATCATTTTTTGATTCTTTCTTCCGCCATTACGCCTCCAACTTGGTAACGCCACTAGTGTATTTTCGACTATCGTTGGTGCGCATTTCGGCCTCCATCGTGAAGATTCCAGCATCTTTAAGATGGTTCTTGATTTGAGTTTTATTCTTGGAAGCTTTTCTTGAAAGATCTCATTGAAGATTCTTGAAGCATTGTGTAAGATAGAAGAAATGTTTGAATCTTTGGATTCAAAATCTTTCTTGATTCATCTCCTCATCTTGTAAGGTTGTATTCCTCTAATTTTTTGATTATTTGCTTGTTTCTTTTTTATGTAAATATAATGGAATCAATTTGTATTTTTTTGTTCATGTATGATTATTCATACATATTTGAACTCTAATAAAATTGTTTAGCAAAGGCTTAAAAGCCCTGAGTAGATTAGGCTTGCCGAACCACTTTAAATCTTTGACATCATTATTATTTATATTTCTTAAATGAATGTTGGTAAATTTAGTTTATGTTATATGCAATTTTTGGACGATCTCTTGTGTTGAATTTGCAAGAACATAACAAATAAAATGGAAGGTCTTAAGAATGTTTCAACAAGAAAACAATTTGATTTTATTTTTAATTATATATACTAAGTTGTTGGTTCTTTTTAATAAAAATATTAACTTGGCTCATAAAAATCAATTACTCATACGATTTGTTTATAATAATAAAAAAAGATACGCATACGATTGTTGTTATTAATTCAACTATGTCTTAAAGAAAAGTTTTTTTTTTTTTAAAGCTATCAACTATCAAATGGGAGCAAAAAGTTAAAACCTAACGACGGGAAAAAATGTATAAAGCGAGATTATGACAAGCTATTATTGATAACCTAATTTAACTCCATTATTCATTAAGAAAAACCTAATTTAACTCCAACTTGACTTTTAGAAATAAATCATTTTGAATTTTTTTTTTCTTATGTTTTTTCAAATTATTATAGTATTTAGAAAACGAAACAAATATTTTCAAAAGTGAAAAAAAAAAAGAGAAACAGACAAATAAAGCCCTACCCTACAAAGACCCACAACAACAAGACCCCAACAACATAAAAGAAAATAATATATATGAACAAATTATCTCAATACTTTCTTATGTCTATGCAAAAAAGTAAATATAAACAAAAAATATACATTTTTAGCCGTTCTTTATTTTAAAATTAAGCATTTTTACTAGTAACATTCTAATAATATCTTTTGATTGTTTTAGAAAAAATTAATTATTTAAATTTACCTCGTAAGCGGTGGCAGCGGCTGTGGAAGTGGGTCTTCTTATCAAGGGTAGGTTTGTTTTTTGGATATAAGAGTAAAGTAGAGTGGAGTGAAAGAGAATGAAGTGGTTAACTGGAATTGAGGTTAATAGAGGTAGAAAAATCAACTACTTGTTTGGAGATTGAGGTTAAGAGTGTTGATATCTTTTTTTTTTTAAATGTGGTTGAAGTAAATAATAACAATTCACTTGACTGATCTTAAAAAATAATTATATATTTTTTAATTTAATAATTATTCAAATTGAAGAATTCAAATTCGTGATACTTTAGTTTATTGACACATATGCACACCTTTAAGATAATTAAAAACCATCATATTGAATTATCAATCAACTTTTAGTTTTATATTTTGTTACTAAACATATTAGTAACATGAATTAAATAAACAATAATAAATTTTAAAATTTTGGACTAAATTTGTCATTGAATAGACGGTTAAAATGTAAATTATTAAGGAAATAGTAGAAATATATTTACCACAAACTTGTAAAAATATATTCTTCTAGAAAATAAAAAAATAGAAAGTAGTAGGATATAATGGTTTTATTAAGCAAAAGTAATAAAAAAATATTATATAATAGTTAAAATATTTGTTTCCTAACACAGAAATAGAGGAAGAAAAAATTCCCAACTTCAAAATATATATTTTTTTCTTACCTAGCTTTATGAAATTTTGTTTCTTATTTTTATTATTTTTTAAAATATTAATTACTAGAAAAATAAAATAATTAAAATGTCAATTTAATCTACTTTTAATTTTGATTCTTTTAATTTTAAATATCAAATTTTAATCTTTATAACGATAATACAACTAAAATTTAGTATTTGTTATTAATTTATTACTCTATTTCATTTGCAAATTTGTTCTTATTAATTTTTCATAATTTTCAAAATATGTTTACATGAAATTTTTTATTTAAAAAATGAATTTTTTTATGATTTAAAATTATAATTAATTGATAATTTTTTATAAAATAATTCATTTCAAAATCGAATTCTATGTTAAATTAGATTACAACCAAGCTAATACGCTATTAATTTTTTTAATAGAGTTAAAATTGTTTTTAGAAATAAATATTTTAATATTAATGTTAGCCGAGATTAAAAAATAAGTTTGATGAGATTTAATGTGGAATTTGACAAAAGAGTTTAAAATATATATATATATATATATATATATATAGAAATTCGAAGAGTGGTTAAAGAGTGATTGAAGAGGAGTTAAGAGCGGTTGTTTATCACAAAAACAAACGAGGGATTGTCGAGGAGTGATTATTAACCACTCCTCATGTTCAAAAAACAAACATACCCCAAGTCTCACCTCTAACAATTGTCGACCCCTTGAGGTTTTGTGACGAACTGACATATTCTAAGTCGATGGCGGCGGAGGGGGGGTTTGTTGGCGGCGTAGCGGCATTTGATGTTATCGGGAGGGAAAGAGGATTTGGTGGGAAAATTTTGATGTTATCGGGAGGGAAAGAGAATGGTTAAAGCAAATTCGTTTGAAATTGTTTCATATTTTTTTCAAAAATATTTACATTATGGGAAAATTTTGGGGTCCATTCCATCTCACATCTCCTATAGTTGAGCAGAGGAAAAGCAAGCTCATCCTGCATTTACCAAAAATACCAAAAGTATGTCTTTTCAACCGGGTTCGTATTTTGCTCGCTAAAACATCACGTTATGGACGTTTTGCGTCGAATATAATTGTGGCGAGTTTCTTGCAGACACATTTGACAAAGACATCCTTGGACTTGTAAGACTATCTTAACCATACACAACATGGGTGAGTTATTGGAGGAACTCAACACCCAGTGATTAGAGTTGAACATATCGGGTTCGAAAAGATATCGAACGAACAGGGAGTTTCTAGTTGGCAGATCAGGCGGATGGGAGTGGCGTATCGAACGGGGGAGGCTCGGGGAAAAGCAGTAAAAGCCAAGGAAGAGGAGAGAAGCTTTTTAGCTGGAGAAGCACTTGAAGACTCTTACAAGCTCAGTCCAAAATTGACCTGTTGTTTTTTTTGGTATGTGAATTTGTGAAAGGGAGTTGAGACCCACCATTGAAAGAAAGCAGTGGAAGTCATTTTCGAAGCTTTTGCTAAAAAAAAAAAAATAATAATAATAATAAATAAAAGAAAAAAAAAGAGGCATTTTGCCATCAAATCAAAGCCTTTGTGTTGGTAACTTCTCCTTTAAATATGCAGAGACTCATTCAGTTTGAGCGTTTAAATTTCTTTTGTTTTGAATCTTTTGGGGCATCATTGACTTCAAAAAAAAAAAAAAACAAAATTCCTCCTTAAAATTCCCTTCTTCAAATTTGATGTGGACCCATGTTTATTTATCTACAGTTATAAAAAGAATAGTTCAACTAATATAGACGTATATATTTAAATCAGAGTTATTTGCTTGTCTATAATAAGTGTTTTTCGTTTATTAATTTTTAAAATTTCAATAATATTTATATAACCTAATAATCAAGAAGCTACCCACTTAAATCTTCTATAATTGAAAAAATATAACTTATGATACTTTTTATTTAATTTGCATGAAAAAAAAACATAAGGGAAATTGAGAGGTAATGGGAAGAAGAAAACAAAATATCACATCAATATTTTTTCGCTCTTTAGAAGAAATATCTCATTGTCTTCACTTTTAAGTGACAAAAAGAATTGCATATTTTCCTTTCTATAATTTGAGCCTAACTTTTAAAATATTGGAATGCATAAATTTGTTGAAATTCAAAACAAATAAATATGATATAGTATAAGCTTATTCTTTGTTCTGTCATGTGCTTTTAAGCTGTTTAATTTGCTTAACTTTCATTAATCTTTGTTAAGATTTCAATTAAATACACTATAGAAAATTTAATTATAAGGCTAGAAAAAGAATGAAATATAAAACGAAAATGGATGGGCTATGAAAAAATCCAATCTAAATTTGTCATTGAAAGAGTAATGTTCATCTTTCTTTTTGAACATGTAAAAGTGCCAAAATTTTCTCACAAACCATGCTAAAGTCAAATTGATTAAATTTACAACTAACAAGTTATTAGAACTCTTAGATGTAATCCTTCTTCAGTGAAGGAAGGGGAAAAACAAAATTATCATAAAGTAAGAAAGTTGAAAAATGGAATGTGCTTTCTAATTTGGTTTTCAATTTTGCATTGATTAGGGAGTAATGCCTATGCTTAGGATACAAGGGAAATAATGACCCACTTTTTTCTTCTTGTAAAGAATAATATATATATATATATATATATATAATGAATATTTTTTTGCTGCTTTGAGTCACAGCAAAACAGAGAATTGAGTCATTTGACAATGGCTACCCATCAAACAATTCCAATGTCTTTTTCTAAAGTAAATTCCTAATTATGGAAAGCCACCATCCTTTATTTTCGCTCAGTTTATAGAACATTGGAGAAACAACAAACCCAACTTTTTTTTTTTAACTTAAAGAGAAAAAAGTGAAAAAAAAAATATCCCCTTCTCTTCATCATTCACACATTCAAAAGCTGTTTCCAAAATCCTGCTTTTCCCTTACATTTATGGAATTGGAAAATCATTATCCTTCTCATAATTTCTTCAAAATTTTCAATTATTTCATATCCTTGTTTTTTTTGAGAAAAAAATCAATTCATCAAAGTCTTACATTACATTGGCAACTCCACTTAAATATCATAAGTTTAGTTTTTTTTGTTCATCCATGACCGTCCCAATTAATTTACACGTATTTTAACTATTTTATAGGATGATTTACTTTAGAAAACTCATAAAAATTAAATATTCATATTCAAGTAACCATCATAGAATTGAAATTGTCATTTAAATAATCAAAGTCTTGACTATTAAACCTATTCATGATGGTTCACTTAATTAAGTTCAAATTGGTAGTCCTCTAATTATTTAATAAAAACAAAAATCAAAGACTCGTATATCCACAAATTGCATAAAATATATTTCTGGAGAAAAAGTTATATTTGGAAGAATGGAGCAACCCTTGAAATAAACAGTGAAAAGGTGAAGTATATAAAGTGGGTTGTTTTTTGTGGTGATGAAGAGAGTAGAAAAGTAGAAAAAATAATAATATTAATAATAATGAGTAGAAAAGTAGAAAAAATAAAAAATAAAAAAATAGTTTTTAGGTCATTGGTTGAAGAAAATTGTAGTTACTGATTTTAGTGGACTGACAAATTATTGTCGGCAAACCTCACTCTATTGCTGACTGCTCACCAACTCACTTTTTTTTTCTATTTTTCTTAGTAGTATAGTATATGGGTTTTTTTTTTTTTTTTTTTTTTTTTTTTTTTTTTTTTTGATATCTTTTCTTAAGAGAAAAAAAGAAAAGATAAATAAAGATTTTTTTACAAAGCTGATATATATAATGATTAGTATTGAACGACAGCCTCTCCTTTACACAAGAATCTTTCCCCCTTCCAATGCTCTCTTAATTATACTCTTTTTCTTAATTTCCCTCATAACATTTTTGAATTTCGTCTTAACAATCATTTTTCTTTTCTTTTCTTTTTTATAGAAACATTTTTCTATTCTAATTTCTCCTTAATTCGTGCACTCCAAAATCATTGCTCTCTTCAACTTTATGTTATTTTTGAAAAACATTAATCTTCCATTTACCTTTTCTGATCCCTGGTATCCATTTCCATAAATAAATCTGGAGGGAAAATGGCAAATTATTGAGGGCCAAATACATTGGTATCCATTTCCTCCGCCATGGAAACTCGCTGGGATTCCCGCCGGCGGATAAAAGCCCAAACAGCCTCTTTCTAAAAATTGTCAGAAATTCGAAGCTCATTTTAGTGTGTTTGGTAATGGCAGCTTCAAACGCCCCTACTCCGGCGGCGGTGGAGTCCGGCAATTCCTCAGCCGATGAGCTGGCTGCCAAAGCCGTACACAAGCGATTCGAAGGACTGGTAATGGTACGGACGAAGGCTATAAAGGGAAAAGGCGCTTGGTACTGGGCTCACCTCGAACCCATCCTCGTCAACAACACTGACACCGGTTTGCCCAAAGCCGTTAAACTCCGATGCTCCTTATGCGACGCCGTTTTCTCCGCCTCTAACCCGTCCAGAACCGCCTCCGAGCATCTCAAACGCGGCACCTGCCCTAATTTCACTTCCTCGCCGAAACCCATTTCCTCTGTTTCCCCTTCTTCTTTTATACCCACTTCTCAAAATCGCAAACGAACCGCCGCCGCCGCCGGCGGTGGAGGTGGGTCTTCTTATCAAGTCTCACCTCTTACGATTGCCGACCCTTTGAGATTCTGTGGCGAACTGACGTTTTCTCAGTCGGTGGCGACGGCGGGCGGCGGCGGAGGTGGGGGTTTCTTGGCGGCGCAGCCGCATTTGATGTTATCGGGAGGGAAAGAGGATTTGGGGGCTTTGGCCATGTTGGAGGATAGTGTGAAGAAGTTAAAGAGTCCAAAAACTTCTCCGGGGCCGACGTTGAGCAAATCGCAGATTGATTGCGCGGTTGATTTTCTCGGTGATTGGGTTTATGAATCTGGTGGGTCTGTTTCGTTTTCCAGTCTGGATCATTCGAAATTCAGGGCGTTTCTTAATCAAGTTGGATTGCCCGCGATTTGTGGTCGGGATTTGATAAGTTCACGGTTGAATTTGAAGTTCGAGGAGGTGAAAGCAGAGTCGGAAGCTAAGATTCGTGATGCTATGTTTTTTCAGTTGGGTTGCAATGGATGGAAGGATAAAAACTACGCCGTTTTTGGCATCGATAAGCTTGTGAATCTTACCGTGAATTTACCTAATGGGACTAGCTTGTATCGTCGTGCTCTGTTCGTCAGTGGCTCTGTACCTTCTTCGTACGCTCAAGAAATTTTGTGGGAAACGGTGGCTGATATCAGTGGGAATGTTGTTCAACAATGTGTGGGGATTGTAGCAGACAAGTTCAAGGCTAAAGCATTGAAGAATTTGGAGAATCAAAACAATTGGATGGTTAATCTTTCTTGTCAATTTCAGGGCTTTTCGAGTTTGGTAAAGGATTTCGCCAAACAGCTCCCATTGTTCAAGGCTGTGACTGAGCATTGTATTAAGCTTGCTAATTTCGTCAATTTTAAGTCACAGATTCGTAATTGCTTCCATAAATTTCAGCTGCAAGAGTATGGACATGCCGCTTTGCTCCGAGTGCCGCCTCCTGACCATGAGAACCTTAACTTTGGCCCTGTTTTCACTCTAATGGAGGACATTCTCAGCTCCTCTCGAGCCCTGCAGTTGGTCGTGCACGACGAGAGTTACAAAATTGCTTCCATGGACGACCCGATTGCCCGAGAAGTAGCCGGGTTGATTGGCAATGTGGGGTTTTGGAATGAATTGGAGGCAGTTCAGGCATTGTTTAAATTGGTAAAAGAAATGGCTGTTGAGATTGAGAAAGAGAGGCCATTGGTTGGGCAATGCCTTCCATTGTGGGATCAGCTGAGGGCCAAAGTGAAGGATTGGTGTTTGAAATTTCAGATTGTTGAAGGGCCTATCGAGAAAGTGATCGAAAAGAGGTTCAAAAAGAACTACCACCCGGCTTGGGCGGCATCGTTTATCCTCGATCCCTTGTATTTGATACGGGACACGAGCGGGAAGTACCTACCGCCATTCAAATGCCTAACTCCTGATCAAGAGAAGGATGTGGATAAGCTCATAACCCGGCTCGTGTCGCGGGAGGAGGCTCACATTGCATTGATGGAGCTTATGAAATGGAGGACTGAAGGGCTTGATCCAGTTTATGCTAGAGCAGTACAAATGAAAGAAAGAGACCCTATAACTGGGAAAATGAAAGTTGCAAATCCACAAAGTAGTAGGCTTGTTTGGGAAACTTATCTCACAGAATTCAAGTCATTAGGCAAAGTTGCAGTTAGGTTGATTTTCCTTCATGCCACTTCATGTGGATTCAAATGCAGTTGGTCTTTGTTGAGATGGGTGTCTTCTCATGCTCATCAAAAGGCTTGTATGGAAAGGGCACAAAAGTTGATCTTCATTTCGGCTCATTCGAAGCTCGAGCGGAGGGATTTTTCCAGCAACGAAGACAAGGATGCCGAGCTATTCTCCCTAGCCAATGGTGAGGATGATGCTCTTAATGAAGTTTACCCCGAGACATCCTCGGTGTAACGAGGTTTTTCAATATTTATTTTAATTTTTCTTCAGATTCTTAGGATTTATTGAATTTTTTCACTATTTTTCTCCTTGATTTGTACCAAATTTATTTGACTTTAGAAGATTTTGGGAGATGTAAGGTGGAAGAAACAGGGTTGTTCATATGAGATTGACTTTTGTATTCCTCGAAAATGATCCGGCTTCGTGATTTCGGCGATTGCTTTGGCTTATCCTCATTGTTCTATTTTTCTTTGTCAGTTCAGTTTGCAACCAAGCCACAAACAAACAACATTAGAATTTGTAAAATCGCTGCAAAATTCTAGTATTCTTGTCAATACTAAAAAGGAACCTTTTTGCATTCTTCATTAGAACATTCTTCTATGTCATTAGCATCAACATCATGTGAAATTGAAGAATTCTTAATCTTTGCTGAAGTACTAGTTCTACAATCCATAACTCGATGCTGAACACGACGACGATTCTTATAATTGCTTGACTTTAGGATCGGCATATCTTTGCATTTCCAACCTTAGCTTAGCAAGGTTTTTAGATAGTATAACTTTAGTATTGGTTGGCTCTAAGATTCTATTTTGAATTTCCCCCAACAGTCAAATTGTACATATTCCGTTTGACAGTTCAAACTCAAACTGTCATTCGATGTTGCAGCGCGCTCCATCGAATCCTATGTATTTCTTGAAAAATAAGCATTACTGTTTGTACAGTTTCTTATGTCTGGTCCTTTAGTTAGATGCAAAAATGATTAAAGCAGATTCGTTTGAAATAGTTCCATCTTTTTTTCAAAAATATTTACATCATGGGAAAATTTTGGGGTCCATTTCATTACATCTTCTTTAGTTGAGCTTCAATTTTCTTCATTGTAGCAGAGGAAAAGCAAGCACATCCTACATTTAACAAAAATACCAAAAGAATGTATGTTGACATCAAATTCACACAAATTTTCAACAGGGTTTGCATTTTGCTCGTAAAAACATCATGTTATTGACGTTTTATCTCAAAGATAAATGTGGTAATTGTGGCAAGTTTCTTGCAGACACTCACTTATATAAAAGAAAAAATACTTTTGATACTTTTTCTTGTGTCTTTTAAGTAGTTTACCACAATTTATTTTCTCCAATAACATCATAAATAAAAGTTATTTTTATAAAATTAAAAAGAAAATTACAAACACATGTCTATACGAATTATTATTATCCTCAAGCTCGATGGAATAGGAAAAGTGACGAAACTAAACCTACGGTTTTTTAATATTGATAATAGATATCGGTTAATTTTTAACAACAATGCTAAAAATAATGAATTGGATTTGAAGTGTAGTGTAGAGAATGATTACAAAAAGTGATAAAATTGTTATTCATGAAAAAAAAAAAAAAAAGTGGTAAAATGAAGTATATCCTCCTCTTTCTCCAAATATCTCTAATTATCGTGAAAAATAATACTTACAAAAAAACACTTGTAATACACTCAAATAATTAAAATGTACATGCATGTAGATATGTATGGTAGCTAAATTTGAAATAGTTGGTAGGTTGTTGAACCATTGGGTCAAGATCTATGGCAAGAAATGTAGGCACACAGTTTTAGAAAAACAAACTGTCCTCTATCCCAACTTAATAAAATAGGTCAACACTTGTCAGTTTCTTACTGGTTTTTTCATTCACATAAACAAGTATATAGCAAAAGAAAGAAATAAAAAAGTGTACTTATTTTTGGAAAAAAAGAGAGCATATTTTGGCTCAGTTTCTCACCTGTTCCTTCACATGCTCTTCAAAAATATAAATAATAATTTCATAAAATAACATTACTTTGTAGAGCAATAACTAACTATACACAAAGGTTCTTGCTGTCAAATTGTCCTTGCTCTCTTTAACCACTTTTCTTTTTCATAAATCTACAACTTGGCTTTTGTTTTTAGCACGTCCTTCATTTTGTCCTCTTATTATTACTTATTATCAAATGGGTTCTCATTTTGATTTTCTAAATATATTTTTTAAAGAAAATCGAGATGAAAATAGGTAAATATAATTTGAATATTTACAGGATTCGTATTGTCCGAATACACACGCCTATGTTGTAGGATCTATAAAATAGTTAAGTACTTGTTGAAAAGTGTTATCAAAACCATTTTCTTTGACTTAACGTGTGAGATGGTAAAATTTTAATTTTTTACTTTTGGATCAATGATCTATTATCTTAGCTAATCGATTTGATGATATTTAAGATATCAATATCAATTTTATACTATATATGGGTTAAATTAAAAACTTATTCCATCAATTTTCAATTTTGCATAGTTTGTGATTAGTACAAGTTAATCTATATTTATCGCATAAATCATTTTTTTCTTGTATTCAAAATGGATTTTTTTTTTTAAAACGTATAAAAACAAAACAATTTCATACTAAAAATTACAAATGAAAAATTTGTATAATTAGTTGAATGTAGAAAATAATTATAAAAATAATCATTTTAAAAAATAATTATAATTATCGATGTTAATAATATATAATAAATTATATACTCATTTATATAGTATTATACAGTATTAATGACTAAAAATATAAATGCTTTAAAATTTATTTATATTTATAATTATTTTGTAAGAACAAGAGGTTGATTATAATTTCTCAATACAAATATCAAAATTATTATCATTCATAAAGGGGTGTTTGGGCCACTAATAAGGAGGAGAATGAGAATGGAGATGATTCCCGTGTTCGGGCCACCGGGAATCATTCTCCACATAATCACGTTTTTCAAAAATCATTTTTTTCACCTACCCTTAACTACTTTTTATTCTATCTCCAACAATTTTTCATACATCACATCACTATTTTTCACTCACATCATATTTATTATTTTATTTTTTCCATAATCATTACTTTTATCTTAAACACAAATAATCATTCTTTCCATAATCATTACATTCACCAAAAACACAAATAACTATTCTCTCATAATCATTATCCTCCCTATTCTCTTCCTCATTATCATTCCCCGCTTAATCATTTTCTTTGCTCCAAACACATCATAAATGAAAAATCGTTGGAGATGAAATAAAAAGCAGCTAAGGGTAGAATGAAAAAAGTAATTTTTAAAAAACGTGATTTGAGAGAAAATAATTTTCGATGGCTCAAATACAGTTCATTCCCTCCTTTGTTCTTAATGACCCAAACACCTCCTAAGAGAGAAAGAAGAACCGGTGGTCAAATGGCAAAGTGGTGAAAAATTACAAACAATAAATACAATATTATTATTATTTTTTAAAGTAGAAAAAGAAAGAAAGAATAATCGTGTACAAATAAGAGCATCGGTATCCGAGGCACGTGTCACTATCATGGTGTTTATAAAGTGCTTGAGGGCGTACGGTGTGGCCCACCATCCAACTAATAATGATACGTGATTTATTTGGAATATAATACTTTACCTACATATGGGTAATTATACGCTGCACGGCCCTACACCATAGTCCTCACTTCCCAACTTTGACCATTTGGTCCTCCTCCTTTGACCTCTGCGGGCCCCACTAAGGTCTACATGTACACCTTAGCCCAATTTTATTTTTAAATTAAAATCATTTTCCCTTTTTAAAAAAAAAAAATCTTTTCTTTAAAATTAATAATTCAGAGAAATATTCGTGTGAACTCACGTGTACATTCTTTCCAACAGTTCTTAGTTTAGAATTTAAAATAAATAAATAAATATATAATTTCAAATATATATATTTCAAAATGTGAAATATTTTTTAGTTATAATATCTGGACACGTGGTCCCGTCAGCGCAGGAGAAGGGGGATAGATTCATGGGATGCGGAGATCTATTTCAGTCAATGTCCGTACGATGATGTCACAGTTCTGGTGTTAGTGATGTCACTGTAGCTTGTCCTGACTTGTAGGGGCAAATTTGTCATCTTTCTGTTCTAACTTTGACTATACAGTTACTATATTTACGTCTGTTCAAACGTCCAACTTCAATTATTTTGTTTTTTCTTTACTTCCGTATTTTTTTTTCTCTTTTATTTTTTTTTAAAAAGGACTATGAATACCATAATTCTGTGCTCTAAATTATTGACGAGTACTTCAATGATTATTGAATCTTATTTGTTATTGGTATATTATTGTTTCAGAATTTGAAATTTTTAGTCAGATCATTAAATTTCTAGTCATATTAAAAACGGTCAACATTAATAATACTTTGTAATTATTAGGTTAATATGATATACCTAACATTTTCATACCATATATATACATGGCCAATTGAACAATAATTTAACTGAATTATACATATGACTCGTTGCATATAAAATCCACTAAATTCACCCTCCATCATGAACATTTACATACTTTTTAATATTCTTGATAATGTTTACAAGATTGTTTTCAACGAATCTAAATGCTAAAAGTAAAGAATAATATATCTGTTCTTTTAGATAATTTGGATATTTAAAATTTGAGGAACTAAGATAATAATGTTGTAGAAATATTTCGATATAACTTGTTTATTTGAAAAAGAGAGTATTTTGAATTCTCAAACCAATAGACAGGTCAATAAAATATATATGATATTATATAATATTTCAATTTGTTTGAAAAAACAGTTTATTAATTATTTATGATATTTGTGTGGGTGCTTGGTATTTGAAATTACATTTATAACCTCACCCTTTGCTTAAAAAATAATGAAAATCTATCTCTCTAGTTTAGGGTTTAGAAAGTAAAAAGATGGAGTGGACAATGCATTTGAATTATAATAGCAAAATCAGTTTAAAAAAGGCATGTGGTTATGCCCATATTGTAGCCAACAATCTTGATGTCCAAGATATCATTATCAATCTCTTCTTCTCTTTTTCTTTACAACATATATTCTCTTCCTGAAATTTAACAGTAAAATAATATTAATTATATACATAAAAATAAATTTCTTTAAAAAAAGAATAAAGGAACCATTTCTTTTTTCATTAAAGCTTATCCAAATTGTTGGATTCCACAGTTTTTAATGCTTTTGATATCTAAATATTTGGTTTTAATCTTATTTATTTATTTTCCAATCATGAATTACTTATTTTATTAATGTAACAATTCAAATGTATAATCAATTAGTTATATCCCAATTAGATTTTGATATAGTAAGGAATGCACTGTGGAGACCACTTCAATCATTTTGCCGCTAATTATTATTCAATTCAAACTTGTGCTATTTGAATAAACAAATTTAGTAGGTGTAAATCAATTGTTTTGTTTTGTTTCACTTACATTATTGATAGATTATTTTAAAAAAAAAAAAGTAATTTATTGATAGACTTACCCTTCCTAAGGTTTAAAAGCGAGTTTGACCTTTTCAAGAAAGAAAAAAAAAAAAAGGAAAAAAATGTGAGTTTGAAGGGGAAATATTTACATGTTCCTAAGCAGGTTTGGATGATCTAAATATAGATTACTTTTCATATTTTATTCTGATACATATCGTATCTAAAAAAGAGAAATTTTTTTTTTTATTCAAACTAAGATAATGTTATATTTCATGCTTAACTTAGATTAAAATAGTCTATTTTAGAGAACATTCATACCTGAAAAAAGTTATATAAAGTTACATTTTTTTTTTCATAAGTGTTAATTCTACACAAAGTAGAGTCATTACGTTCTACAATTGTAATGGGATTGATTTATTAGTTCAAGATTATATTTTAAATTTGAACATATGTGAAGATTATATTTATTCCTAATCACAATTCGGATTCTATCAATCCATTTTCTCCTAAAACCTTTGACGTAGAAGATAGACAGAAATAATTATTCCTAATCACAATTCAACAATTCCCATTTAAAGGAATAAAATCTCGATTACATATTTCATTCACTAATTTATTTATATATCTATTTATGGCATATTGTTCAAATAATTTGGTTGACATAATTAAATTTATATAAATCTATGGGTTTAAGTTTTTTTGGTTGATTGACATAATTCAATATTATATCAAAGTAAAAAATTTTAAGTTAGAGTTCCTCTCGAGTCGTTCTAGATAAAAATTTACTTTTTTTTCTTTAGTATTATAAATTAGTATAGTGACAAAATAATAGATTGCCCTCCATTGAAATTATTATTATATATACATACATATATATACATACATAT
>JBBMKA010000030.1:5769861-5788838 GCA_037833695.1 Sechiopsis laciniata | reverse complement strand
ATAGATGGGGTCTTTGATGCTTTGACTTATAATATGAATTTATAACCATGTGAAAATTTTCAATGGATTTTTTTTTTCACAATCAAAATGTTTAAATTTCAACAATTTATACTATATATATGGCATAAATTCATTAAAAAAAAGTATTAATTGTTTAAATAAAAATAAAATGATTTTTTTTAATACAAATTAGAAGATGAGAACTACAAACCTTGTAATATTTCTCTTAAATAAATGAAATTCAAATACCAATTTTTATGATAAAATTTGTGTCTTTAAACTAAATAACCACGGAATAATAAAACTTACTTACCAACTCATTCAATAATAAAATAATTTTTTTAAAACATCACAAATTTAATATTCTTACGGTTTTTAACATTGTCACTATGCAATGATAATTCCAAAAGGAACCGTCCAAACATATTTTTGCCTTTTATAATAGGCAATGAGTACAAACTTTTATTTTCTGGATAAATGTAATAAGTCCAAACGTTAAGGCACACGAGTTGTCCGTAGATGAATTAATCATAAAATTCACTATAGCTCTAAACGAAGAGATTCTATATTATGTATATTATAAGTTGCGACATTGTACGAATAATTATTATAAAAATAGATTCTAATATATTCCTAAAAAAAAAGTCTATATAGGCAGCTTCAGCTACACACTAGGATTATAATTTATTTCAGTTGCTGCTTTTTTAATCCATCGTTTAATAAAAAAAACGAAATCCATTTTCTAATCAACATTTAAGATAATATAGATTCAAATATTTGCTTTAAATAGACATGAATTCATCAAATGGGATTTAATTTGATAGCTATTTTAAAAACGATGGGGTGTTTGTTGGTCAAATTTAAGGAGGTCTTAGATTAATATTTATTAACTACTAAAAAAAAATTACATCTAATCGTATTATTATAAATATTCAAATAATTTATTATTTTTAAATATTCAAAATAATTTATTATTTTTAAATATTTAAAATAACGGTTTATTTCTAACTATTCATTTATTTTAAACTAATCAAAATAACTTATTTATTTTAATCATTCATTTTCAACTACTCAAAATAACTCTTCATTTTTAATTATTCATTTTCAACCATTCAAAATAACTCATTTTAACTATTTATTTTTAATCATTAATTTTTAACTACTCAAAATAATTCATAATTTCAAATTGAGAAGAATTTGGGTGCAGTTCGGGCTGCACTCCTACTATTGTATCACTCATGTGGCACTTTATCTCATCTTTTTTTTTTTAACTTTATATTTATTATAAAAATAAAAGATAGGTAGTTCCATAAGTGACATTATGTTGGGGGATGCCTAAATCCTTCAGTTTCAAATTCACACCTAAATAAATTATTGTTTTTAACTTTTGCATAAAAATTTATATTCAAATGAACTATTATAAAAATCTTTTTTTTTTTAACTATTCAAAATAATCTCATCCAAATCCCTCCTAAGATATAGGTTCTAATATTTGCTTTTATATAGACATGAATTCTTCCAAATGGGATTAAATTTGATAGCTAATTTTAAAAAAGATGGAGTATTGGTCAATTATGGATATTTTATTTTGATTGAAATGGTTGGTTACAAAATATGGTTGAGAGAAATAAATGAAGGTGTGGGCAATTGGTGGGAGCGGGAGTTAAATGAAAGGGGAATGGAAAGCAATGAATGTGAGCGTAGGATTTGTTGTCAACATTTAACTCTTACATCTAATACTTCCACCTCCACCTGTCCTCATTTATTACTCTATTTCTTTTCCCTCTCTCTCTCTGACTCTAATTTTCAACCCTTTTTTTTTATATACAAAACAATTTGTTATAACTAATTCACCAAATTATATATCTATCATAGAAATGGCAATTAGAGGGGTGGTTCAACGATATGAGTATGTATCTCGTGATTAAAAGTTTATAGATTTGAATCATCACTCTTAATTAGTGTACTTATATTATAGAAGTGATAAGTTTGTTTGTTAAAAATGGTCATAGTTTAATTGCCAGCTAAAAGGAATAGAGTTTCGGTGATATATTGTACAATCTAGTAATAAGAGGTTAGTTTGAAACCCTCCACTTCCAAATGTTGTAAAAAAAAAAAACCATAATAAATGTGTTAACAACTACAAAATCTATGATTCAATTTTTCCAACTGTTGAGAGATGCCTTGAATACATTAGTGCCCTGCAATTAGTAGTCGGGGGTCTCGCTGCCCGATCAGCGAGTGGGAGTGCGGGGGCAACGCTCCCATTGAGTAAACGTTTCCCGCATTGCAGCAATGCACTCCGCATGTGTTTAGCGCATCCCACATTCACACTTTGCAGCGTAAACGCTTTCGCATTTCCTTGCTCGTTTCGTATGTGCTTACGCATCCGCATTCTGTTTTATGCTTATGCATTTTGTAATAAGATTTAATGAGAGTGCATATATAAACTCAAATTAAACTCTAGTTGATTATTATGTTCATTCTGTAATCTGTAATTCACTTATCTTAATAAAACTGCGCTCTCTCTTTGCCCGTGGACTGGCTAACACAACGTTAGTGAACCAAGTAAATTTTTTTGTTGTTTTCTTCTTCTTTTATCTTACTTTACTATTTTCGAATGGTGGTTGATTGTCGTTTTCATAACATCAACTCTCATTATACTTAAAAGACAAAAAGTTGAATGCCCTTTTACTTTTGAAGAATGTAACTAATTTGGGACACGTTTGGTATGACGAATGAATAATCATGGTTGGTATATAAGAATTGTTGGTAGATAATGATTAAAAAAAATTAAAAGAGTTTGCTAGTTTTTTTTTTTTTTTAATATTTTTGTGTGTCTAAGTCAATTTACATATATTTCGAGTATTATTACAAGATAAATGTATTATGAATTCAACCGGCCACTATCTTATCTAAAATATGGAGAAAGGTATATCTCTGTTGAGATCTTTGATAAATAGTCTATTTGAGACTTTCACACAGCCATGGAGAAAACGCTACAAAATTAAATGAATGAATTATGATTTTAAGAGTTGACATGAGTTTGTGGGGTCATGTTTAACTGAAAATTAAATTAAAATCATCTGTTCTTTGGCAAATTAATAAAATATTTGAAGAGATGAAACAATATAGCTAGTTAACATTATTTTATTTGAGGTATAAAATAAAGCTTTAAAAATATGGTAGGATCAAATAATATTTATTGTGACATTAATTGAGGTATACGTAAACTGATCTAAATAATCACATATAATTTTTTTTTTTTTTAACTTGAACGGAAATTATTAGTGACCTAGTGATTTCATTGTTTGGTGGTAATCCAATGTCTCATATTATTTAAGATTAGTAGTACTAGAGTTTGTTAGTCTCTCTCTTAATTTATACTAAAAAAAATTGAAAATGTATTCCAAATCAATTTGTAATACTTGTAAAGTATTTGAACCTACTTCCACACTCTTATTGAATGAAAGTTTTTTTAAACGTTTAGGCTCCCCAAAGCACAAATGATGAAAAGTTTAAGAAAATCGAATTTCTTTTTTGCGGATTGTAGTGAAAAAATGATTATTTTTTTAAAGAATGTTCTTGGCTTTCTTCCTTCCAAGTTAGACCTATAAAAAAAAGTAGAAAGTAAGATGCACACTTCAATGAGCTTTTCAAAACACTACATCAATTTTTTGTTTTTTGTTTTTTGGATCAACATAGAGAGGGAGGAGTGAACTCAAATCTATACCATTTGACTTTGTAAAGTAAATCCACAAGCCTATGATATTTGGCTTTGTTTTATTTACTCTCTACCTACACTTTCAAGAACCAAAGCCAAGTTTTTAACACTATATATATAGAAAGAGAGAATTTAGCTATGAGATTGCAAAGAAACTAATAGAAAACAAACTTCATTTTAAAAAATTAACCTTAATTTGATAAACATTTAATTTTTCTATTTTTAAAATTTAATTAGATTTTTACTCAAATTCTCTACAAACAAAAAAAAAAAGAAAGAAGTCTATTCTCATAGGTATTTGAATCCTCAACAATTTATAAAAATTAAAACAAGTTTTTGAATTTTTTTTTTTTCATTCTTAGTTTTAAAGTTCTATTTGGTTTTTAAAAATAGAAAATTGTATTGAATATATTTTCTCACGAAATAATTACAAATGTAGGCAAAATTTAAAATATTTGTATGTAAAGTTATTAATATTGCATTATAAATACTTATTAGGGAAGGAATATGCTAAATTGAAAAAGTATTTATAATATTAGGCAAAAAAAAAAAAAAGAGAAAAGATTTAGCAATCATAGTAAAAAATACGGTATTATTAATACTCATTATACAATATTATTAATACATAATACTATATTAATACTCGATATTATACTAATAACATATAAAATTGTATTAATAATACATAATACTGTATTAATAATACGAAATACTGTATTAATAATAAAACAATATTGTATAATGAATATTAATTATATCGTATTTTTTAGCTATGAATACAAATATTTTCAAATTTGTCTAGATTGCAATTATTTTATGAAATTGGGCTATTCAACATAATTTTCTTACTTCTTAATTCAGTATTATGCATTATTAATATAGTATTATAAGAAAGTATTATTAATACAAATGATTATAATTGTTATTTTTTTCAATTAATAATCATTTTATAAATTTAACCAATCTTACATGTTTGCTTTAAAAATATAGAAAAAAGGTAAATATGAGAGTGAGAAAATTCATAAATTGAGGTAGTTATTGTTATAAGCTTACCTTTCAAAAGCTAAACAAAAAAAAAGAACAAAATGAATTTTTTAGTTAAAAACAAAATGTTTATGAAACAAGGTCTAAAATGTCAATATGTTGAGATTGTGTTTGAAGATTGTGATGATTTGGGGTCGTTGACGCTGTCGGTCTTATCTGACATTGTCCTTTGGGTTTGGCAGCTGGTCGTCTGCCACTACCAGCAGCCTTTGCCCTAAAACCCCGGAATTTCATATTTCTTCTAAACTTCAACCAATTATTCTTATAATCTCAAATTCACACATTTTAATTTCATCCCCACAACAGAAAAGAATTCACTATTTTATCTCTCCATTCCCCTTTTTTAACCACCATGGTGGAGTTTAGAATGTTTTTTTTTTTTTTTCAATAATTTAATGATCATGGGCTACCCCGCCCCGCGTGTTTGCTTGTTGAGAATTTAGTTCCTTCAAATTGTGAAGTGCGATAGGAATTTAATAAGGAATTTTTGAACGTTGTAAATGTTAAATTTGGGAGTTTAATGAACACTATCTGTTCAAGACGTCAAAATGGGTAGAGTTATGATTTCCAATCCCTTCATTCTCAACTGTTGTTGAATTTAAAAAAAAAAAAAAAAAAACTCTCTTTAATCAACAATAAAATTAAAGTTATTTTATTTCAACTTAATTAAGACTTCGTTTCATAACTATTTTGTTTTTAATTTTTGATTTTTGAAATTTAAGTCTACAACAATTACCTTATCAATATTTTTTCTTACTTGCATGACTATTTTTTGCCTAAATTTTTAAAATTTAAACCAAAATTTAGAAAAAAAAGTAGCTTAAAAAAATCTATGTTTTTGTTTTTAAAATTTAGTTAGAATTCACGTACTTTTTTAAGAAAAGATAGACACATGGTAGAAAAAATGGAATTTATGTTAAGAAGTTCGAGTAAAAATAAAATAAAATTTAAAAAATCAAAAATAAAAAACAAAATAGTTATCAAACGTGACTTAAATTGCCTAGTAAACCATGTTTCTACATCCGAGTTGTTTCATCATTCCAATGTTATATCACCAACTTTTTTAACATGTAACAAATATGGAGTAGGAAGATTTCAACCTTAAATAGAAGAATTCCTGCAAATTTAAACCAGGTTCATTTTAACTATTATATCATACTTCACTATTAATAAAAATTTAATTAAGAAAAATTATTATATAACACTTCAAACGTAGCACTACCAATTGAATTGTGTTAAAATATTTGAAGTTTATTTCAAAAAAAAAATTGAAGTCGCTAAGTAAAGTATTTTATCTTGTTGAATTAAAAAAAAAAAAAAAAAACTTCATTGAGTTGTTTATTACAGATATCATAATGTTTATGTGTTTAAAAATAAAATAAAGTAATATACCATTGATTTTTTTAATTTAAAAAATTTGAATCTAAAATTTCTTGATAATAAATTTATATATTACGTTAATAAAAAATATATGTCTACAAAAGTATCTTTTTATTGATATAAGAATAAATCATATCAACTTAATACATGATTTTTTTTTTCTTCACAACCTATTAATGCAATGGACTCTTACCTTTCTTGAAGTCAAATTATGTGAATACTTAAACTTGCTTATTTGCAAATTTTTATCATATGTTCTTTCAAAAAAAAAAAAAAAAAAAAAAACTATAGATACACTTATTTTGTCGTTAATTTCGTCCGACGCACTCGGTTTGTTGTTTTCGTAACAAAAACGACATGTCGGAACATTCTGAAACGTTTAATCGAAATTTATCTTCAAAAATTCTGTTTAGGGCTATTTCTTCTTCTTCCATTAGTTAATTTTGTTTAGGGCTATTGCTTCTTCTTCCATTAGTTCTCCGTCGTTCGTTGATCCCTCTAATCGGTTAATTTTCCCTTTTGATTTCTTCTTCCTCTCGTAATTAACCGTAAAATGTTCTTCAATCGGCTCTGAGATCGGAGCTCCGATCATCTTCGCCGCCGCCTTTCGATACCGATTTCGCACTCCGTTCGTGATTTTCATCGCTTGGCTTTGCGAGATCAGGATTCAGGAGCAGCAGCCATGTCTTGGAATGCGTTCAAATTCTGCACGGCACTGCGTGCTTTGGGTTCCATCATGATCCTCTTAGTTCTAGGTATAGTCGGTCTCTCTTATTACGCTTTGGTCGTCGTCAACTATGGTCCGGCTCTCTTTCGCGGAGACCTCAATTCGCTTACAGCTCTCCTAGTCTTGATCTTGTTTCATTCTTTGGTAATCTGTTTTTCCTTTGTTAGCTTCAATTACATATGTGCATTAGGCCAGCTTTTGATTTGAATTTTGACGATTTTGCTAGCTGGGGATCTTGGCAGTTCCCGAGTCTTGGTAACGCGAATTTTGACTTAGATTAAAAGGGGTTGCTTAGGAAATGTACAATTTTGGAAAAATTAATATCGTAATGCAATAAGTTATTGCTTATTGTGTATTGTTTTATAATAGCTTTGGGAGTTTTTGGAGATACTCACCTTGTGGCTTTTGTTCTACATTGGAAAGGTGAGTAGTCTTCAACGTCTCTATAAGAGATACGAGCTACTCCCCCTCACGACCAATTGTTTTTGTGGTGGAACCCCATATTATTTAATAGGCGTTAAGATCAAAATTACAACATAATGTTTGAATTTCTTAAGAGTACCATTCAAACTTAAGATTAACATGTAGATTCGATGAAAGCCTACTTAGGTGACCACTATTTGATTATTCTTCTATTACATCTACTCAGACGAATTTATTTGCTCGTGAAGGTGTTGAATTATGTTAAATCATCAATGAACCCAAAAGTTTATGCTTATGATTAGGGTAAATTTAATTATATCAACCAACGCTCCCCCTCACTTGAGGGCGTTGAAATGTGAGAAATGCCTTGCTATGATACTATGGTGAATTATGTTAAACTATTAATCAACCCAAAATTTTAAGCTTATAGTTAAGGTAAATTTAATTATATCAACCAACATATGGATAGAGTATATCTGGTACTCTTGTTTTTGGTTTGTTGAGAAAGCAACAGAACTTTGGGCCAGACTAATAAAAAAGAGAATAAATACTGTGCCTTATTCTAAAGTTGAAATAATGTGTTGTAATATTTGCGTGTTCACCTTCTAACCTTCAATTTATCAAATTGTTTATGTAGTTGGTGATGCTATTATGGAGCTACTTTGCTGTTGTACTAACAAATCCGGGGTGGGTTCCACCTTATTGGACACCCGAGTCGGATGAAGAGAAAGGCGATTCTTCTCCATTAATGGCATCAGAATATAGTGGTTCAGTTGCAAGGCCAGAACGAAGTACCGTGCCAAGTGATTCTACAAATCAAATACGGTTTTGTCGCAAGTGCAATCAGTTTAAACCGCCTCGCTGCCATCATTGTTCTGTTTGTAAGTTCTATAGATCATTTCCTACTTTCTATTTCCTGTAGAATTTTACTTTGGTCCTAGTTGGTAAACAAGGTATAAATACTGATTGTGCTTCCCTTGGTAGGTGGAAGGTGTGTATTGAAAATGGACCATCATTGTGTGTGGGTCGTCAATTGTGTTGGAGCAAAGAACTACAAATACTTCCTACTATTTTTGGTATTCAACCAGAGAATTTGCTTCCTTCTGATTTCTTTTTCTCGTTTTCCATGGCTCTCGTGATGGATAGTCCCCTTGTGTGATACCTATAATATCCATTTAGCAAATAAATGATGGTACTTGATCATGAATAGATTCTTGTTATTTGGCAATTTTTCTGTTGAAATAACCGGCCACCATAGATATTCAAAGTCTGCTATATTGACATTTTGTGATGGTGTTATGTTAGACCCCTAAGGAGTGTAGTTTTGGAAATATTAGTATAATACGGGTAAGGCAGAATAGTAATTAGTCATTAGTGTTTTAGATAAATATAGTAGTTAGGGTTCTTTGTAAGGTATGAATGTTTTGGTATAGTCTTTCAAAAAGACCTTGGAAGAGACTTAGCCCTCTCAAATGGCTATGTTGTTGTAATCCATATCTATTATATCAATATAGTTCTCTTGTGTTTATTATTATCAGTGTTAGTTCTATTGTTAAGATTATCGGTGCCTTAACATGTCATGGCAGCATCATTGCATTGAGATTGTTTGTTTGTTTCTATGACCTGTGCAAGACGAAAACATTTTTTTCCTAGAGTAGTTGAGAAATTAATTCTGTTTTCTTTTGGCACTTGTTTTACCTAGCTATTGGGTCATTACTTAAGTGCGTTGCATTGCTAACTAGAGATATGCAGGAGTTCCACTAATTATCATATTCTGTTGATTTTCATGCAGTTCTACACATTTCTCGAAACAACGCTCGTTTCTTTGTCATTGTTGCCATGCTTCTTAGCTTTTTTCTCCGATGGTGATATAACTGGAACGCCAGGCAGCCTTGCAGCAATTTTTGTAACATTTAGTAAGTGCACAAGCGACAATTTCGTTCTATACTTAAAATAATTCGACATTTATCTCTAACTTCAGCTGCTCTATCTTACAGTTCTTAATTTAACATTTGCACTGAGTGTTATGGGTTTTCTGATATTGCACTTATCACTTGTAGCAGCCAATACTACCACAATCGAGGTAATGCCTTCAAGAGTTAGTATTTGTTTGTTTTGCTCGTAAAAGGGGCTGAATCTGAATTGGTCTGTGTGACATTTGATTCACCGTTGTCAGGCATATGAGAAGAAAACCAATCCAAAGTGGCATTATGACCTTGGTCGCAGAAGGAATTTTGAACAGGTATGTTTTTCTCAACATATTGGCAGACATTAATTTATTGATGGTATAGTTATCGGTTGTTGCCTCTCACTGCTAGGCGCTGATTTTTCTTATTGATATCCTTATTGAGTTACAACCTAACCAAGTGTCCTGAGGCTTGATATTCTCTTTTTCTCTGTACCATAGTTTCTTCCTCTAGTACTTACCCCACAATGCTCTCAGCTAACAGAGCTCCTCTATTTCCCTTCTTTCTAGAGACAGAATTAAAATTTGCCTTTATTCCAAAATGGCATATTGGTCCCAACTATCCCTTTCTTACCTTCACAACAAGTTAACAACCGGCAAACTCTACCACACTGCTCCCTGTCCTTTTTTGTTAAAGAGGTCAAGCAAATTAAATCAGCTGGCATTATTCCTATAGTCCATGCATCTATGGTCGCATATTTTAGTATAACATACCAGAATATTCATAGTCTGCAGAGACTTATATCAATAATATCCTGAAGGACCACAACGTTTTGTAATAATATCTACAATTCCAACATTTTATAGCAGTATCCATAAAAAAATTCATAACAAATGAATTTAACTTGGGAAGTTAAAAATGTATGGCTTCTGCCATGTGGGACAACTTAGGATTCCTTGTACCAATTATTTTCATGCTGGAGCTGTTTTTTTGACCTGTGACACTAAATTAATTTGTGAATCAGGTGTTTGGAATGGATAAAAAGTACTGGTTTATTCCTGCATATTCTGAAGATGATTTAAAGCAGATGCCTCATCTCCAAGGTCTAGAATATCCAATGAGGTCAGACTTGAATGGACTTCAGGAATTGTAAAATCAATCTCACAGTTAAACCTGCAAGCTTCCATTGTTTGATACAAAGTAAATTGCATCAGAAAATGTCATCTTGATCCTTAAATGGAATGACAGGTCAGTTTAAATTTCATACAAACAAATCATTAAAAAAAAGTCTTTTTCTCAGGTGGTGCACTGTATGATATTAGTTGGAAAAGCCATCTGTTTGCTGAGTAATGCACAAAATTTTAGTTCTGTATCCAGTTTTACCACGATTCCAACTTATTTTTAATGTATAATTGTTATTCATATGAAAACTGACTTAGTTTAAAGATGTAGCTAGTTATGTTGGTGCTCCCTCTAGAGAAAATCCGACCCCTTGGAATTTAGTCACATTATAGGAACTTTTTGCTCTAAATTAGTAGGTGGCTTTTCTATTCTAAGCTTGTTTAACACCCAAGTTTTTGCAGATTATTATGATTGTTTTTATTTTTATTTTTTGATAAACAGATTATTATCATTATTATTATGTTTTATCCAAGTTGAATCCCATGTTAAAGTCAGTTATGGAGGGCCGGGGCTGCGCCGCGCCCGCGGTTTTTTCTCCATGTGCATGTGAAGGGAGGGTTTATAGAAGACAGGGAGGGCGTTGAGTTGACGTCAATAATTTGGATAAGAATAAAATTCCCAAAATTCTAACCATGTTTTAAACATTATATATATATATATATATATATATATATATATAATCTAATGATGCTATACTTTATAGATTGAGGGGCTGTTTGTTTGTCATATTTAAAGAGGATTTAGTTGAAGGATTTGCTGACTCCTCTAAAAAACCTACATCGAAACGAGTTTTTACTAATTCTTTCTCATTTTTACTTTTAAAAATAACTCTCATTTTTAATCATTCATTTATAACTGTTCATTCATTTAGAACTACTCATTTTTAATCATTCGTTTCAAATTAATAAAAATAATTCAATTTTAACTATTTATTTTTAATTATTACTTTTTAACTACTCAAAATAATTTCTCATTTTAAATTTACATCCAAACAAGGTTTTGACTTTAACACCTCTACACAAAAATTACATTTAAACGAGTTTTTGATTATAAGTTTCAATTTTTAACTATTTAAAATAACTTTTTTATATAACTTTTAAGCTAAATCTTTACTAAATATGGCAAACAAACAATCTCCGAGGGTTTGAGAATATTTCCAAAAAAAAAAAAAAAAAACTTTTATAGTTATTTTAATCATCTATTTTAGTTCTTAGAGGGGAAAAAAAATCATTTTACCTTTTTTAATTCATTGATCTAATTTTAATTTTTCTATTTTATCTAAATGACTTCGTTTTTTTTTTTTTTTTTTTTTTTATTTTTTATTTTTAATTCAACAACCGTTGTGAGATCGAACACATGAATCATTGGTTCCTAAGTATATGTTAATGTCATTGA
This sequence comes from Sechiopsis laciniata, assembly GCA_037833695.1. Lineage (NCBI taxonomy): Eukaryota > Viridiplantae > Streptophyta > Magnoliopsida > Cucurbitales > Cucurbitaceae > Sechiopsis > Sechiopsis laciniata. Next base: position 5,777,056 of record JBBMKA010000030.1, on the reverse strand, counting down.
ATTATTGTTCTTGTTGTTGAATTGATGCAAACTTGTAAAAGTTAGTAGGAATATTTTAAATTTTTAACTCAAAATTTTCAAGTATCCATTTTCCTTCTAAATTTTTTATTTCGTCAAATTGGGCTCTAGACTTAGGTATATGTTGCAACTTTATCCTCTTGCTAATTCAACCACTGATTTTAACAAATAAAACTAGATAAAAATCTTCTAATTTGTTTATTTTAATATTATCATGTTATGTACAATTTTAAGTTATCACAGTGTACAAACATAAATAACATTGTCAAGTTTACCAACTTCAACAAAAACTTAATTCTAATGTCTTTTCTACGCAAAAGTTTTATAATTGATTAAGAGTATGTTAGAATACTTCTTTTAAACTATTTTCATATGGACATTTATTAGAGGGTAAAAAATGCAACTTTAAGGTTAACATTACAATATTTATACCTAAATTTGGGGTGCAATTTGATGAAATTGAAAACTTATAATAAAAGCTCATGCAATTTAACAACAAGTTTGAGATCAAATTGATATTGTCCCCGCAAAATTTTAGGAATTACTTGAGAATTAGTTGAAAATTGACCTAAGAGTTACCAGAATTTCGTTTGGACATGGCATTCGAGAAGGGCAAGCCACCAAAAATTGGGGCAAACGCGACATTTCAACATTCAACGAGGGAAAGATTGAGATTTCAAACTTTAACTAGTTCTAATTAATCTTTTAGTCTAAACCTTCAACAATTAACTTGAAATCCTTCTTTAAAAAAAACAATTAACTTGAATTATTGGTGTATTAATGTAATCTTAAAGATATGATGTCGTGTCACTGGCCTACCATGTCACAATTTGATCCCAACACTCGTATGTTTTATCGACCAATCATTCAATAATTAAATTGAGGCGATCAATGTAAAAAAGATTCACTTGTTAACGTAACGTTGCATTTAAACGGTACCCTTATCTAGTGACCTTGGTCATGGATGAAATTTGATGTGTTCGGCTTAATTAAAAACTTATCTTAGTGTCTCTCTCCAATTTCAAAGAAGAAAAATCACTCAAATTATGTTTTTTTTAAAAAAAAAAAAAAAAAAATGGGAATTGAAGTTATGGCTCCACCATACATCTCGAGTACTGGCGTTAGTCTCAAGACCAGACAATAAGAGATTTTACCATTTAAGTTCGCTCGTTAATTTTAAATCTAGACATAACTTGGAGACTCCAAATCGCTATCAATGAAATTGTCCCTCGGAGACCACTCAAATTATGTTTCACTAATATGATTAAAATTCTACTTTATTTGGCATACAAATGAAGATGCACATGATTAGTATAGATACTAATTATCAATTCTTAAGTTTTTATTAACTATAACTTTTATATCACCAAAATCTCTCACGTATCTCTGCTAAATTTAAATGTTATTTTTTAAATATCATTGTCTCTCTTTTACGTTGTTAGACATATAACTTGTTATTTGATGAATTACACATCATCTTGTATTAACCCATATGGTGAGTTTAATAAATTTGAGTTAGTCTTTGAGTTAGGTTAACTAACCATGAAACTAGTATATGAAGCACCAATGGTCTCCTTCATCATTTGAGAGAAACTCTAGCCACCAATTTGAGAGCTCTTGATGAACATCAATGACAATTATGAGTGAGTTCGATTTAGATTGATTGACTCACATTCTGAACAATGGAGTAGGTTAGTCCGAACCACTTTACATCGTTGTATTAATTTCTTCTCTCCCTTTTACTTTTTGGTTTGATTTCATCTCTATTTGGTTTGATTTGAATTAGTTCTAGAATTGTTCTTGGATTATGATACATAGATTATAGATATGGAATTTTGCACTACATAACCAAAATTCAACAATGACAACCTATCTATAATTTTGTTGGAAGAAATTTCTTCTTCTTTTACAATTTTCTTACTGTTGAGTTCATTCATGTAATTTGTATAGTGTATTATTTGAAGGTAACTTAAGTTACCTTTAAACCATACATTATAAATTAATTTTAAAAAAAAGGGATTTTTCATGACCATTAAATTTTTATATATATATATATATGCTACTTTGAATCCATCGAAACAAAAGTCAAATGGATTAAAAACAATAAAAATTTAAATATTATACAAAAAATTGCTATAATTAAAATGAAAATTCTAAAAATTTGTTATGTACAACAAATAAATGGATATGTTCACTTTTGTCTTATCTTGTAATCATATCTTGTAATCATAGTGCCACACACAAAGTCCTAATTTCTATCTTCAAAATTAGTTCTTGACAGAACAACCCCACAAAAATTGTCATCAAATGCAACAACAATTAGCCTGAACAGAATTTGATGGTTTTAAACTACAGAAATTTAAGACAACAATTTGTTAATCAAATAATTAAACAATAATTTTGTCAGTCAATGTAAATAAAGTACAATTAATCCCCCCAACCCAAAAAGAAAAAACGGGAAAGAAGTACATAAAAAACTATATTCACAAAAACGACATCGTTTTGCTCGTCACTTCCGAATCACAAACTCCTCCCCTGATCGCCGATCAACATGCTTAATCCATTTCTTCTTCCCTTCCCGGGAACCTAAATTCCCTCCGGCCGCCGCCACGTGTGCAATATCCAATCCCCGCCCCACCGGCAAAAACGCCGATCGAACCAGCCGCCGCGCTCCGACGTCGGTAACATTTCTCCACCTGAAACTCGAATCGCTTCTCGAACTCGCGTTTTTGCAGATCAAAACCGCTCCTCTGGAACTCAGATTTGCCAGTTTCAAAACTCCATTGAAATTCCTCTTCTCACTATCCACCACCAGAAAATCTATTCCTATAAGTCCTCCCATCACCGCCTCCGCCTCTCCGACGACCACTTCCGGCACCGATCCGGTCATTCTCTCCATCGCTCTCGAATACTCTGCTCTGGATCTCTCATCCGCCAACACACACACGTGCCTACCGCCCGTGTGCCGCCGCGCCACCGCGAGTCCAACGCTCGTCGCAATCGCTCCGCCGCTGAACCACGTCTCCACGATGAACTGCGCGTTCCATCCCGCCGCCATCGCCGAAATCAATTCCGCCACGCCGGATTCTTGATGGAGATCGCACTTCAAAACACAACTGAAATTCGTCAATCATCATAAACTCGCCAAAATCTACAAAATCGAAACGGAAATTGAAATCGAAACGAAATTTCTTACGGATTGGACTGTGTCGATGTAGGCTTTGGATGCCGTCTCAGGAGACCAAACAAGCTTCATATTCGAATCGAAATTGAAATTAAAATTGAAATTGTTCGTAATCTAGGGTTTTGTTGTTGTTGCTCTGTAAATCGCAGTTTTGGTTTCTTCGTCTGAAAACTGAAACGGTTTTTTTTTTTTTTTGAGTTGCGGAAGAAATGAAATTGGTATGCGCCTTTTATTTTGTCGAGGCATGAAAAATGTATGTGAAAATTGTAAATTTAAGGATTTTTTTTTTGGTTGAGAATATGAAAAATTAAATATGGTTGACCGTTGACATTGCTTACTTTTTTCCGACGTGTATAGATTGGGATTACTACTGTGGTTTGTTCTATAAAATTCCCAAATTGTCAACCAACATTTTCTAAATTGCTACCAGGCTACCACCCCTTGACAAAAAATTAAATAAATTAATTCTTGGATTACAACATTGAATATAAATATCTATGTTATCTTATATTAATGCCGCCCTTCAATTTTTTTTTTTTTTTTTGAGATCATTGCCGACCTTCAAGTTGTTATAAGAGTAAATTACACTCTATATGAAATAGAGTTAGAATTAAGTTATACAATGTTTTATTAAAAAAAAAAAAGGATAAAAATTTAATCTATAATTTTAAATTTTAGAATTATGTTCATAAAATTTGGAAAAAAAAAAAGAATTTAGTTATTATAATTTTAAAGAGTAAATTTTTTTTTTTTTTTTTTTAAATATATGTTGGCAAATTAGATATATAGAAGTGATATTTATGTGTATTAGGGGTGACAGAAAAAGTAAAATAAAATAAAATATCAACGAAAATAAATTGAAACAAACTGATCAAATGGATAGATTTGATTTTTAAAATAATACTGAATTGATTTGATATTTTAGAAAACCAAAATATATTTGTTTGGTTTGGTTTTGATGAAAGAACCAATATAAAAACTAAACCTAGTTATAATATTAAAGAAGATTAAAATATATTGATATTAAGATTTGATGGAAAAATCAATTTAGATGTAAAATATGAAGCAAAAATACTACAAAGTACAAACATTATGTTTATTTAGTGGAATTGTTGTTTTTAGCTAGTATAAACAAAAAATCAAATTAAAAATAAGACAAAATAAAAAAAATAAATCAAATTTTCATTGAAATCAAAATGGAAAAATCAAATTGAGCCAAATGAAAATGAAACAATAATTTTGTCTTTTATTAGACATCGGTTTGGACCCAATTATTGAAAATCGAAGATATCGATTGTTGACACAAAATTGACAAAAATCAAACCAAAATCATTCAATACCATGTAAGTTAGATGATTGATTGGATAAAAAATTACATAATTTACACGTAAATAGTTGCCTATATATACTTAATTCACAAACAATCATGAACCATATAAAATATTTTTTAAATTTTATTCAATTATAAAAAATAAAATATAGTTTCAAAATCATACGAATAAATTCTAATTTTATAATAATTATTATTTTTTTTTTCTAAACATGAGAACTCACATTAAATTTATAATTTACCCTTGATATTTACATGTCAATTCTTTTATCATTTTGAAACTTAGTGTCCACCTAGGTAGCTTGCATGTATTTCTATTGCACTTCTCGTGTAGGAATCTGATTAGTTAAACCTTTATAATGCCTTTTCGTTTGTTTTTATTATGATCAAATTTAATTTCCTAACTTGTTAGATGTGTGTGTGTGTGTCATATTTTTAACCGTTGTTAGGTTACCTAACAAAAAAGAAGGGTACTTGTAATCACGTCCAAATTCTAAGAATATAAAAGTTTAGATGAAATTGTTTTCATGACTTTAATCAATTGGAGCTTCTCAGATGTGACCTAAATAGCTGAGTTACACTATATAATATTGAGTTGATAGGATAGACTTAGATGATATTAAGCTTACATTACACGCAGAGTTTTACTTATAAATTAATTTTTTTTTAATGTTAATATTCACGTTTTCATAACTCTATAAATCGAATATAAGTTGAATTTATATGTCAAAACGAATAAAGTTTGGAGGCTGGTTAAAGTACCTACAACCTTTTGCAAGTGGAAGATTTACATTTTTTTCATCTTTACATTTTTTTTTTTTTTTTTTTGAAACTCATCTTTACATAGATTATTGAGCAAGTTTAGACTTTTCTTTTAGATAGAGTTGAGACTTTTTTATATATATTAAATAAGCACACGAATATTTTTATAGTTTATAATGTATTGATTTTTCCACAGTTTTAATTTTAGATTTTGAATAGTCCAGATTATCAATTTTTTTTAACCATAATTAATTGATGAGGAATTTAAATTCAAGATTTTTTAATTAAGTATACACTCATGCTACTAAAACTACTTTGTTCACAGATGAAACAAGAGTTAAATATTTTTAAAAACTAAAGTGGAATAGATCTAGATAATTCCGTAAAGAAATATTTGGTGGAAATATTCTTTCGAATTAGAGCCGTTTTTATTAGGCCGAATCCAAGCTGCCTTGACTATTTTTGATGAGCCTTGACTTAAAAAAATTATAACAGAGATATAATTTTAGAAAACAAAGAAAAAATTTATGGATAGATAAAATAGCCACCTCATGTCGTACATATTTTCTTTCTTTTATCTTTTAAAGAAATTATCTGTAGACGGGTTCTCCATTCGTGGTTCAGAAAAAAAACAAAAAAAACAAAAAAAACAAAACAAAACAAAAACAAAACTATGTCCAGTCGTGTTTTTTATTTTTTTTATTTTTTTATATATATATTGGATTTTGGATTTTGGATTTTGGAAATAATTGTTATATTATAAAATATATATATATATATATTTTGAGAATATAACAATTATTTTCTTGACATGGGAAAATGAAGCATTAAAACTATATATGGGGTGATTGAATTTTGATATTGAGGAGAGGAGAGGAAGGGAAAGAAGTTGGCATTTCTCAAGTCCATGTTTGTTTTTAGTATATCAACATCTCCCTAACTCCTCTTCAACCCCTTCTCGAATATCACATCAAATTTTTTATATAATCTTATCAAATGTCATGTAAAATATTTTTCTAATTTTTAACCATATAAAATAATATAAAATATCTTTTATCTAATCTATCAAATTATTGTAAGAAAAAAAAAATTATATCAAACCTTTTTTAATTTTCAACCACACCATATAAAAAATATATATATTAAATTTATCAATTAATACAAATATGTAATAATTACATAAAAAAAAATTAATAAATACTTTTGCAACATGTTCCCTCCAAAACATCAATTTCACAACAAGTATTCCCTAATTAAGTTTCGGTTGGTTTTGCATATTCGAATAATTATTGAACTTAAAAATATGTGACTTTGGGATGTAATCTAAACAAAAAAAAAATGGCATTTTTAAAAAAAATTTGTTTTGTTATGTTTAGATTTTTTTTTTTTTTGATTCAACAATATTTAAAATGACATATTCGAACTAGTAATCTCTTCGTCTTGGTTATCAAATAATATTTAGAGTTTAATAGGCAAATTCAATTGTTAGGAATATTTTCTTATAAACAATTTAAAGTTCTTTATCTACCATTTATACCATATACTGTTGAGACAAATACTTTTTTTTTTAAATGAAAAGATAAACAGTTGAACTCAATAGCGTGAAAAATAAAGTTGAAGAGATAAACCATGAAATATTCCATATTTAAGTCAAGGATGCTTTTAGCATAATTTTGTTTTTTAAGTGAAAAGTGATTTATAGATAGAAAAAAAAATCATTAGGTGCTTTTCCTAAACTTTTTTTAGTACGTTTAGGAAAAGCACCTAATGATTTTTTTTATTAGGATGCATTTTAGAGTTTCACTGTAGCGAAATGTGTTTGACTGTATGTAAATTTGCAAATGTAAAAAGAATTGATATTTCTAGTTTGACTGCAGCGAACCTGATGGAGCGAAGCGGAA
>JBBMKA010000030.1:5687189-5727601 GCA_037833695.1 Sechiopsis laciniata | reverse complement strand
GCTATATATATATATATATATATATATATATATATATATTTACTAAATTTAAATGCTAGGAATATCTTTGCTAATTGTTTTAATTTTTCCAAGATTTGTAATATTTTTTTACTATTTTGACTAGACATATAAACAACTCAATAATACAAATCAATAATTTTTAACTAATTTTTATATATATCAATCACATTAATTATTTTTTTTTCTCACTAATCGTTTTATAAAACATTTCAATTTATGCCAACAAAATAATTGTTCAGAGGTATTAGTATACACTCAATAATTAAAGAGGTGTTCTAATCTTTCACTCCCTATTGTAATCTAAAAAAAAACATTTCAATTTATATATCATTTTCTAATAATATTTATATATCATTTTTTAATAACTTCCATTTATATATCATTTTTTTAGTAACTAATATTTTATAAATATTATTTCATTTTTTTACCATTTATATCTTACTGACATATTTTGCTTTTATAAAAAAAGGAAGATATATTTTAGGAATATTTTTTTTGAAACAATATATTTTAGGATTTAGTCCTAACATATTTAATTATAATATTAAGAGGGAACTATAAAATGAAGGTTGAAGTTTTTTTTTTTTTTTTTAATATTGATATTGAAATTTATTTTTTAGATAATATACTATGTTTATATACTTAAGTAAAAAGGTATTATTGACTTTTTTTCAATAAAAAAAGAAATATATTACAAATCTCGAATATCTAATCCAATTTGAATAGATTTGGAAATATATTTTAAAACTCCAATATCTAACCCAATATTTTTAGTGAATTTATAAAAAGAAAAAAGAAAGATTTGTAAACGAAACATTAGAGAGCATGTGGCGACTCTTGAAGAGACGCCACCACATAAAATAAAAGAGATTGACAGCATTCAATGGGTGTGGTGCCACAACCCATTTTTACAAAAACAAAAAATTCAATTCGATCCATTTTCACAAATGGTTTTTAAAAAGGACCCATCTATATAATTTACCCGTTTGAATAACACAATTCATAATTTAGGTTGGGTCGTGGGCTTATCATTTTTGTTTTTTAATTTATTATTTATTTTCAACTTTTATAGAAATGAATATGATAACTTCATATATAATTATGTTATAGATAATTTTTTCTTAGGAAATTTTAAATTTGAATTAGGTTGCATAATTCAAATTAATTTTAGGTCAATTTATGAATATTCAATCCAATCCATGAAAATTTCATTTATTTAAACTCAACTTAAATATGTTGGTAACTCAATCCAATTTTTCATTAAATTAGGTTGAGTTAGTTTAGATTATTTGGATTATCACACTATTTGAACACTCCTAAATTTTTATAAGTTTGACATTAAATTGTTAACGACATCTTGTATAGATTCAATTTTTTAAATATTGTCGAATAAAAAACAAGTATTAAATTGTGAATATAACCAAATTTAATTGGCGTTATATAAGTATTAACTAAAAATCATGTGTTTAAATTTCATATCTCAAAAATATGATTGAATTAAAATAAATTTTTTTTAGTTAACTCTAAATTCAACTCAATCCAATGCAAAATTATAAAATACTAATTCAACAGAATCCAAATAAATCTTTAATCAAAACCAACTCTTCCCATTTAGTTATGTAGTCCAAGTTTAAAAAAATATAGTTTTAAAAAAATATTATTATTGAAAATGAAAAAATAGTTAAAAATGAACGGTTCTGTTTCCAAGTTTTCAACGGTTAAGATTCCCGCCACGGCGAGCTTCATACTTATACGGATAATGCTGAACCAGAGGCTAAGAATTCCAATCTTTTTCATTTTCACCATTTTCACAGCGCCCATTAATGGCCGCTCTAAGCTTCGGCTTCACCGCCACCACAATCCACGTTTCACCAACTCCATTTCGCACCCGCCCAAACCCTAACACCATTACCTGCGTCGGATGGGTATCTTTTCCAATCTCTCCATTTTCTTCATCTACTTCCAATTTTCTTGCTCTCATCACAATTTCGTTCGATTCAGGACCCTGAAGGCCTCTTCGGAAAGCCTCAGACCGGCCACATCGCTCGAAGAGAGTTCCAGAGGCGGCTCGAGAAGGACGCCGAAGCTCGCGAGGCTTTTGAGCGCCATGTCCGGGAAGAGAAAGAGCGGCGCAAAGCGGTACGAGAGGTAATCCTAATTTCTGCCTGTTGGGTTTTTCAATTTGATGATTTTTTTCAACTGGGTTTGTGTTTTTTTTTTTGAATTTTTTGTAAGGGGATTACTGATTGTGTTTTTGTGTGGATAGTCTCGTATAGTTCCGAAGAATGTGACTGCTCTTATTGAGTATTTTCTTGATACTGAAGCTCAGGATATTGAATTTGAAATCGCCAGGTTTAGGCCCAGGTTAGTGATTGAAAATACTGATTTTAAGTTTTCTTGTTCTTTAAGCTTAATTAGCTCTTATGTCAACATTATCTGATTATTTGACTATGGAATTATTAGATAGGATGAGCATTCTTCTTGAAATTAATTGGTCATGAGAGAAATAACTTACTTATCTTGAAAATGTCAAACATGCTCGCGCCTCTTTTGAATTCATCTATTTTGAATCGAATTTGAATTTAAATTTTATTGGGCCGAATAATCATTTGAGTTTAATAAGCTTTGATATCCTATAAAAAATGAACACAGACACAAGAATGATACGACATGACATAGCGATATGCTAAATTCTAAAAACTAGGACACCTATAAGTTGATGATATGTTAATTTTTTTTTTTTTGTAAATATGTAAAATATTTAGCATTAAATACTATGTACTCTACTAAAAGTCTATCATGTAAAGTTAATTACAATGAAAGTCGGTTAAGTGTCGGAGGTGGTGGCAAACAAGATTTTAGTAGACGAAGACAAAAATATTTCATGAAGGAGAGAAAAAGACAATTAGTTTTTTTTGTCATTAAAAGGGGTTGCGATTGTTTTGTTGTTCTTTTGCCTTTTCCTTTTTCTTTTTATTATTTAGTCAATTATAACATCAATTCTTTTAAGTTTGGATTCTAACATTTGCGCTGAAAGATCACACATGTGTCTAAAGTGTGTCTGATTTTTTATAAAAAAATAATAAAAAAATCAGAACACTGAAAATGGTGCGTCATACACGCGTCCGTGACACGGATTCTTCCACTATTGTGAAGTGTCCGTGCTTCATAACTGATACCATATTATATTAGAAAGTATGACCATCCATCTTAAAATCAATTAATTAGTGATAAGAAGAGTAGTTCACTTAACTTTAATGCAAGGAGGTATTCTCAACAGGAATGATGATCATAATGCAAATATTTTGATTTTGAATTCAACTTCCTGGTGTTTTTGTGGAATTAGAAGTTTTCCTTGTGTTTTTCTTTGCTGTAAAATGTGTTAAAATGGCAGGCTGACGGAGGACTTTTTTTCGAGTATAAAACTTGAGCTGGCTGAGATTAGATTTGCTGTTAACAAAACTGAGGTCTATTTTTGAACATGTTTTACAATTTCCTTAAATGACGATTATTGCTACCACAACAACAACTAAACAAGCAGTTCCCATGATTGTTTTAGGACATGGAAGATAGAGTTATTGAGTTAGAAGCATTACAGAAAGCTCTTGAAGAAGGAGTAGGTTTGTCTGAAACCTTCAAATATTTATCCTGGAGTCTTTTGTTTTTTCCCCAAATTTTTTCATTTCATTTTCTGTTACAGAAGCATATGATAAAATGCAAAGTGAACTGGTAAAGGCAAGAGAAAGCTTAGCCAAAATTTTTTCATCAAAGGATGTAAAAGCTACTGTATGTGTTCTGTTTCTTCTTTCTCTCTGCTGTTTCTAGATCTCTTTGCCTCAGGATAGCTGATTCAGCAATCAAAATGTTTATATTTTCGTTGTCGTTTTTGTTGTACAGTTGTTAGAGATGGTAGAGCGAAACGAGCTCAATAGATCGTTACTGGCCCTTCTCGATGAAAATATAGCCAATGCTCAAACGAGTAACCAGGTAATAGCCATCGAAGAATCTCTTGGCCCGTTTTTAAAGTCACCATGTTAGCATTAGACAATGTGTTGTAGGAAATATGATTAACTTCTGCCAATATAATTTGGGATTAAGTATAAAAGGGGTTGAAACATAATTAGTAAATTTTGAATGGAGAGAAGTTGATAAATTGAAAAAGATCAAAGTTCTCTCTCTTATAGATATGTTTTTTTGGATAGAAGGGTAGTGGTTGTGAGGGGGGTTTGGAGTGGTAGGAGGATTTAGAGAAGATAAAACTTATTTGAATGGAGGGATTTGAGTAGTTGTGGTGCAGAAAATTTGTTTAGATTTAAATATTGAGTGGTTGTGGCAGTACACCTTCGTTTGGATTGATGAGTTATGGGTGATCGAAATAAAAATGATATTGGATTGGATTGTTTATGAAGATTTTATTAAATTGATTGAAATTCGAATGTATGTCTTAGTAAAAAAGTGATGCAAAAACTACTCGAAGCAAATTCTAGAGAGGCTATACATTTCTCAGTTTAAATTGTGAATGGAAAGAAATTGATAAATTGAAAAAAATCAAAGTTTTTTTTTTTTTTTTTTTTTAATAATCTTCATTTCTCTTCGGGGTGTGTTTTTGGAGATGAAGGGTAGTGGTTGTTAAGGGTTTGGAGTGATTGTGTGGAATTTAGAGAAGATAAAACTTGTTTGAATCAAGCGATTTTGGTAATTGTGATTAAAAACTCGTTTGTATCGAGATATTATGAGTGGTTGTGACAGTACACCTCCTTTAAGATCGATAGATGATGAGTGGTTAAACTAAAAGCGATACTCATAATAGTTTTGTAAAAGGTTTTATAAAAGTTTATATAGATTTTTTTTTTGTAGGTGCTTCTTAACCAATTGAATTTTCATTAATGATGTGTAGAAAGACGCCGCTGCTTTCATGGAAAAGGTTCGAGGGGCTGTTCTCAAGTACATGACAGCTTAGAGTACTGGTGTACAGATTTTGAACTCTCACAGTTTCTTATCCTCAATTTTGTTGATGGATTATGTGGAATAATTATAATGTTTAGTATCACATTTGTTTAAAAGAGAAAGTTGATTGATGTTCAATGATATTTTTATTTTGTCTGAAATATGATTTATTTATTTATTTAATGTTTTTTAGAAAAATTTGTTGTTGAGTTGTTAGGATTCCATTATTGTCCCACATTAGAAAAGTAGAAAATTCTCCGTGCATTTGTAAGATAGATGGATTACTCTTTTTATTCTCATTTAGTTTCGAAAGGGATGCTCACACTATTTAAAATGATATCAAAACTCATTAAGTCCAAATGGGTAAACGGTCCAATAAAATAAAATAGGAATCCAATTCAAAATTGGTGAAACCCAAAAGAGACACATGGATCGAGTTCCTTGTGGGGAATTATTCTTCTTAACTCTTCCTCTTTTATTTTTCTTATTTTCAAATTTTTACAAACTTTCTCAATCTTAATTCAATTCACTAAATTTTAGATAATTTTATCAATATTAAAATAAATGTTTATTAATTTTTAATTAAATAGTTAATTAGGTAAGGAAAATATTCATCCGAATGAGTATTTCTACAAACTTGATGTATATAAATGTATTAAAAATATATAAAATATGAATTGGATAAGGAATTTCGTAGGAAAATTTTCATCTCACTCGCTCTCCCGTTTCTCGCATAATCAGAGATTCCCGCCACATTAGGGGCAGGTCCCCAATCATGGAAAAATGTGGACATCTCTACTTAAATGTTTGGATCCCGCTATTGTTCCATATTAAAAAAAAAGAAAAAGAAAATGTGGACATCTCTACTTGAATGTTCGGATACCGCTATTGCTCCATATTAAAAAAAAAAAAAAAAAGTCTTTCAAGCATTTATAAAATAGGTAGACTAAATTGATTTTGATATAGATGTTCACTTAATCTAATAAATAACTCATGCTCACATTTTCCAAAGGTACGAGAACACATGGCTAGAATATCTTTGCTCTTTTCAAAATTATATTTATAAAATAAGTTTCATAAATATTCATGTTAGAAATTCAATTCATTTTCATATCTAGAAAATTATGAAATACAAAATTATTTTCATTAATTATTTCCTATTTTCTTATCACAGACTAATTAATCATCGAATAATTTAAGACATATCTTAACAATATATAAAAAAGAGGAGAAATTTCATTGGTGCATTGAGATTCCACTAGAGAGAAATATGGTGAAAGACACACAGCGTCACACTTTACATCCTATCAACGTAATTTATATATAGAATTTACAATGCCTTATGGACTTGACAATATTACAAAAACAGTTTTTTATTTTTGAAATTTAAGTATACAACAATTATTTCATATTTTTTTTCTTACTTATATATTTACATTTCACTTATATTTAGAAAAAAAAACAAATTAAAATTTGGAAAAAAAAAAGCTTCTAAAAGCATGTATTCGATTTTACATCAACAAAATCACATCCACTTTCACATATAAAGAAAGATGTATTTCATTCTCAAAAGATAATGAAAAGTTTTTTTTTAAGTGATATTTTTATGAGGGTGAGTAAAACTACTACTCTTTTTTCCACTAAATTTTCCTAGCAAGATTTTTAATAAGACAATTATTAAAGAGAATTATTTACAAATAGCATGGGCAGCAACTACACTTGCTTCCCAGCAACGTGGACAAGTGCTAGCCTCGTTTTTTTTTATGGGATTTATTTTTTAGCTTTTCTTTTTCGAGAAATATTTACATAATGTCCGGGCATGATATATAAAATAATGTCCACCTATGTGGTCCAATATGGGCCACAATCTATTTTTGTTTATTTTATTTTTTATCTTTTGAATTTAAAATCAAATAGATTGTGGCTCATATTGAACCACATAGGTAGGCATTATTTTATATATAATGCCCGGGCATGATACAAATATTTCTCTTCTTTTTCCACTTTCTTTGACATGGGATTTCTTTTATACTTTGCTTTTAAGAACTCACCCCTTTTCTATTGCCAATACATTTTTATTTTTTCAAAATATAACCACTCCAATTGATATCTATTCTAAATTTAATTTTAAAAATAGTATAACAATTAGTAAAATATAAGGTACTAAATTCAATTAATAAAATGTCAACAAGTTCAACCCTTTTTAATAATAATAATAAAAAGCTTAACGACACACATCTGTACTAAAATGTCATGTGTTCAATTTCATCTCTTAAATAGTTGTGCTAAAAAATTATTTAACTAGTAAAATATTTAAAATTTTATTAAAAACAATTGAAATTAAAAATCAATTCATAATCTCCAAATTTAATTGTCAAAATATTCACAGTAGATAAAATTAAATTTATTACTTTTTATAGAAGGTTGAGAATATTTTTGTTTCTTATTCTATCAAATATTTTCAATCAATTTCTAGAAATAAAAATAAAGTTGTTTCAATCAATTAGATTTTTTTTAAAAATAAAGATCAGTTTAATTTGTACTGGCTTTCTATATTATAAAATAATTCTACCAATTTTATTAACATCTAAATGTTGTAAAGTTAGACAGATTAATTGAATTTAAGTATTTATTACTAACTTTGAGTATTTTTTATTTTTATAATTGTGTGATTATTTTCACAATTAAATTTGAGACTATAAGTTAATTTTGAATTTTAATTGATTTTAACGAAATTTTAAATATTTATTAGTTAAATAATTTTCTAGCACAACAATGAAATTGAACACATGACATTTTCATTCACGAGTATACATGTGTGTCGTTAAATTTTTTTCAGAAAGTGTTGAACTTGTTGACATTTTATTAATTAAATTTAGTAGGCTATATTTTACTAATTGATATACTATTTTTAAAATTAAATTAATAATAGATATTAATTGGAGTGGTTATATTTTGAAAAAATAAAAATGTATTGCCAATAGAAAAGGAGTGAATTTTTAAAAGCAAATATAAAAGAAATCCCGATCAAAAGAAAGTGAAAAAAGAAAGGCTAAAAAATAAATCCCATAGAAAAAAAAAAAGGCTAACACTTGTCCACGTTGCTGGGTAGCAAGTGTAGTTGCTGCACAGGCTGTTTGTGAATAATTGTCATTATTAAATTTATGAATACAATGGATATCTAAGAGAGAGTGTTATGAATTAATACATAAATATCCATCCATTTTAAACACTCCACTCACCTCAAACCCTAACTAAGTATAAACTCCCATTTATTTTCTTCCCATGATGCATCTAACTCAAATGTCTATTTATACACTTATAAACACTAAAAATAAGTGTTGTTTTGTGAATGGTAAGACACATCAAGAATCAATAATTATTCTCATCATTTGCTATCTATCATCTCATTTTTCTCTACCTTTATATTTTGTTAGCTTTTTCGTTATTAATTTTATAACAAAAAAATATTTTAGACCATAGAGGAAAATGCTATTCTACACTAATTCCAGTTTGTAATAAACAATAAAAAAATGTGGATGGAAGCAGCTCCACAGATATAAAAAAGACTGGAAATCAAGATAGGTTACAAACTAATAAGCAAAACAAAACAAAATTGACCATATAATATTCTAAATTATCATACACCACTTAAATATGATTAGCCAGTAGAGGTGTCCGTTTTCCCCGCGGGGACCCGCCCCTAACGTTTAGGCGGGGAACAGGGCCGGGGACAGGGGAAAAATTCCCCGTGGGCTAATTGGGGCCGGGGAATGTATTCCCTGTCCCCGATCCCCGCCCCGTCTAATTTTTTTTTTTTTTTTTTAATATTTTTTTCTATACTTTACCCCTTTAATTTTCAAATAAAAATATATTTGTTGATGAAATTATCTATTCATATGAATATTTTTCTTCAATAATAGTTGAAATTTATAGATATTTTTTAAGAAAATCTAATTATTTAAAATTATTTTTCAAAAAAATATTTAAAAAATGTAATAAAAAAAAAAATCTCCGCGGGGAACCCGACCCCGCCGGTGAATCCCCGCCCCGATCCCCCATAAAAAAAACGGGGATTTTTTCGGGGACGGAGATTAAATTAGGGGGCAGGGACGGGGACGGGGAAGCCATTCCCCTGCCCCGCCCCGCCCCGTTCAATTAGCCAGTCCTTTGAAACTTCATACTGTCATCATCAAAGTCAGCCACCTTCCTCTTCTTGGACAAGATTGGACTTTGAGACTTATCGTGATCGTTGCTAAACTGAGCAGCCGTTCGTATTCTTAATTCTTCCAAGCTCTCACCTTCCTTTGCTCTCTTTAAAACCTCATAGATGTATTAGAGAACTCGTAAGAAGTGCACCGTCGGTTCGGTGTCGATGAAGTGAAAGTAAGACTATTAGATAATATGAAGTTCCACCTCAAAATCAATTGGTCATGAGGAGAGTAACCAATACCTCTTATAAATGCTTATTGAATTCTCTGCTTTTCCAACGTGAGATAATTGTGGGATCTTAACTGTTGAGAATCCCTCATTGATAAGGCGATAATATCTCTTAGTGGTTATAAGGTAGATGAACTACTCTCTCATTGCAATTGGTTTTGAGATGAATGTTTACACTATCTAATATGGTATCAGAGTCTATTAAACCAAAATGGGTATTCAGTTTAATAAAAATGAAATTGAGATTCAATTCAAGATTGGTAACCCAAAAGAGACCCTCCTAAGAGATTAAAAGTCTCTAAATGGGCCATAGTGCATCTTGCAGCAGCCAAAACAGATTCAAGAGAAAGTAGAGTGAATTTACTGACCCTTTATTTGGCAACAGAGGTAAAAAGAAATAGGCTTCAACACTCGATTCTAACGGCACCGCTCTCGGATGAAATGAACTTCGGCTTCCTTACTACTTGCTCCAAGCACTGCACAATGTCTCCAATCTGTAAATCATCCCAATTGTTTATCACTAGACCACACTCATTCCTCTTCTTCACCGAATCGACGTCCTGTTTTCCCGT
Source organism: Sechiopsis laciniata (assembly GCA_037833695.1). Taxonomy (NCBI): domain Eukaryota; kingdom Viridiplantae; phylum Streptophyta; class Magnoliopsida; order Cucurbitales; family Cucurbitaceae; genus Sechiopsis; species Sechiopsis laciniata. Next base: position 5,717,621 of record JBBMKA010000030.1, on the reverse strand, counting down.
TTAAGGGATGCACATGATCCTTCGAACAAGACTTCCCCGCTTCGTAGAAGCCTCATCGTTGACGATCTTATAAATCAACCATCGCTCACCCGACATCCAGCAATTTTAACATCGGGTCCCTTTGACTTACTCCTTCCTTTGTGCTAAAAAATGTTCTCCAGCAATCTGCGTCTCGGAAGTCCCAAGTGCCTTGTCAACGATCAGATTCGTCCAAAAGATGATACATTACACGATGTAGAATTATCTAAGCCATTAAAGAATAAAACAAATTACACAAACCTTTCTTTTTTGTCATGTAAGTAACCTAAATTTGTTGCATGCATGCGTTAGTGTACAAAGTAATAAAGCAATAAGTATCGTCTCCATAGTGATTATTAATAAACTGATAATTAACAACTATAATCTTTTTTCTAACTTTAGTGTCTTCATAAAAAAAAACAACTACATTTGACCTTTACATGCTGTTTGATCGATTGATAAAATATATGTGAATTAACAAAAGATGATATATATTAGATAATTATGAAAGGATGAAAAGATTAGAACTCCAATTTAACTACTAACTCCTCTTTAGTTTTTAATCTCATAAACAACTTGAACATTTCCTCCCATCTCCTCAAGCAGCAAACCCTCGGAAGCAAGCTGTAGTTTGACTCTCTCTGGATCAGCAGCTTGCTTGTCACATTTATTAATAGCAAGCACAATAGGCACATTTGCTGCTTTAGCATGCGCCATAGCTTCACGAGTTTGAGGCATCACCCCATCATCAGCAGCCACGGCGAGGATAACTATATCGGTAACTGCTGCACCTCTTGCTCGCATAGCACTAAATGCAGCATGACCTGGAGTGTCAAGGAAAGTGATTGAAGCACCCGAAGGCATGCTCACAACAAATGCACCCAGGTGCTGAGTTATACCCCCAACTTCTCCATCTGCCACTGATGTCTGGCGAAGTGCATCTAAAAGAGAAGTTTTTCCATGATCAACGTGACCCATGACTGTTACAACTGCAGGTCGTGGTAGAATTTCCGAACCTTCACTCGAGTGTAATCTCTTAATCTTCACTCCAACTTCCTGAATGATGAAATAATATGTACCCATATAATTACTATTTAGTAATTACTACTACTGAATAAGTTTCCTAGTTGGTCATAACATTAGCAATGAATAAAAAAAGAGAGAAAGGGGGAAAACACACTACCAATGAAAAAGAAAACAAGGGAAAGTGGGAGAACACACAACTGAATAAACCTCTATCTTATAATCGCTATTGTATGATCTTGATTTGAATCAGAAAAACATAGTTCTATCAGTAAGCTTGAAATCAATAGCCACTATAGCAACTTTGAAGCATGACCTAATTTAATTTTTCTTTTTTATATTTGTGAGTGTCCTACCCAACTATTTTCACGGAACAAGAGTCTGATCCTACTACATTTGATTGTCAAGATAACTAGTAGGAAGTTAATTCCTAGGTAGTGGCCATCATGGAATGAACACATAATCTCTAAGCAAATTATTGTTTACTGCTCTTATTTGAGCACTAGGTCAAACCATCATGGTTCTTAATTAACTTCACAAGCAGCTGGAGATTAGCCGAACTGCATGAGAGATAGATTGATAATACACAACTGCCCCAAATCATATGCCATATTATTTTCTTCAAACAGAGTTGTTGGTTTAGATTTATTTTAGTATTATATTATTTTTATCTTTTTAATTGTTTTCTTTTCCTTTTAGGATTAGATTAAATATATTTTCTATCTTTTCCTTTTATGATTAGGTATTATCTTTTATTATCTTTTCTTTTTATGATTAGGTATTATCTTTTATTTTTATGATTAGGTCATCTTTTCCTTTTATGATTAGGCAGTATCTTTTCTTTTAATAATTAGGTAGTATCTTGTAGTCTATTTAAACCCAATATTGAGTTCATTTAAAAAAATTATATAAAAAAAACCTAATAATGAGTTCATTATAAAATGAATAATTTGAATTCCATCTTTCAACATGGTATCAAAACCTCAAATTTTTCCTTTCGATCTAGGTAAATCTTTTCTCTTCACTTTCTTCTTCTTCTTCATCATCTTCTTCCTCTTTCTTTTTTTTTTAAAAAAAAACATAAAAATCTCCTCCTATTATCCTCCTCTTCTTCTCTTCTTCATTTAAAAAATTCAGTCAAATTTTCTCTCTTCAAAGGCATCAATGACCAGCCTGCAACGGAAAGAATTATCTCGATACCAATCCAATCCTAATTGGCCTTTCTCCAACTTTCCCAATTGGCCTTTCCCGAGCTTTCTCAATTGACCTTTATAAGCTTTCTCAATTGGCCCTTATAAACTTTTCCAATTCTCCTTTATAAGCTTTCCCAATTGGTCTTTATCAAGCTTTCCCAATTGATCCTGTCTAGCTTTTTCAATTGGCCCTATCCAACTTTCCTAATTGGCCCTATCCAGCTTTCCTAATTGCCCTGTCCAATTTGGCCCTCGTCCAGTTTTCCCAATTGGCCCTGGCATCGCTTTTCCCAATTGGCTCTAGCATCGCTTTTCTCAATTGGCCTTGGCAACACTTTCCTCAGTTTGAGGCATTTTTCCCAGTTCGTGGCATTTTTCCCAATTGGCAGTGCAGTTGGCACATTATCATCCCAATTAGCACCATCAAGTTGCTGATATTCTCACTAAAGCATTATCGATGAACAATTCTAATGAATTTAACTCTAAGCTTGACTCATACTCTATATACAATCCAGCTCGAGGGGGAGTGTTAGTTTAGATTTATTTTAGGATTTTATTATTTTTATCTTTTTAATTGTTTTTTTTTCCTTTAAGGATCAGATTAAATATTATTTTCTATATTTTCCTTTTATAATTAGGTATTATCGTTTTTTTATGATTAGATCATCTTTTCTTTTTATGATTAGGTAGTTTCTTTTCCTTTTTTATAATTAGGTATCTCTTATAGTCTATTTAAACCCAATATTGGGTTCATTATTAAATGAAAATTTGAATAATTTGAATTCCATCTTTCAATACAGAGAAATATAAAGGCTGTGAGATTTGAACACTAGATCTGGAGGAGAAGGAGACAGTGTGCACATAAATGCCCACACACCATAATAAATTCATAAGAACGACCTTCTCTATAAAGCAATTTACCTTATGCATCCATTAGAGGGTGATTGGATTTTGGAGTTGAGGAGAGGAGAGGAAGGGGAAGGAGTTGGGATTTTCCAACTCCATGTTTGTTTTTAGTACATTAACCTCTCTCCATCAACTCCTGATCAACCTCTCCTCCAATATCACATCAAATCATTTATATAATCATATTAAATGTCACATCAAACCTTTTTCTAATTTTCAACCATATAATATACAATAAAATATCTTTTATCTAATCTTATTAAATATGACATCAAACATTTTTTAATTTTCAATCACACAATATAAAATAAAATATACTAAATGTATTAATTAATAAAAATATGCAATGATTACATTAATAAAAATTAATATAAAATAAATACTTTTCTAACATCTCCTCTCCAAAACACCAATCTCCAAACAAGTATTTCATATATCTAAATCACTCTACTTTCTCTCTCTCTTCCACTTCTTCTCCTCTTTTCAACTCCTAAATCCAATCACTCCCTTAGGAGTTTACTATACGGTATACCATTAAATGCTCATGAAAATTTGAAATGCATTGACCAACCAAAATAGACAGAAATTTTATTAAAAAAATAAAAAAAACAAAAAATAGACATAAATTAACGGCCACTAAAGAGTGTATATAATTAAATAGAGATTCATATTTATTGATTTATTTTATTTTATTCTTCCCTTGTATATTCATTCGATAGGTAATTTTTCGTTGTTATGTAATTTCCTTACAGTGTATACTTACCTTCTTTAAAGAATATGACTTCGCTAATTTAAGAAGGAACATTATAACCATTGAATTATCAATCAAGAAAATAAAACTGTTAAGGAACGACAAATCTAATTTTAGATCTCCACAATAATATTATCCACTTTGAAATGAGGCCCTCATGACTTTGCTTTTAGGCATCTCCAATATTTCAAAAAGCTGCTGAAGTGGACGTCTCAATGAAAAGCCTCGAGACTAACGCCTTGATCATTCAAAATGAGGCATACGCCTCAGGGCAAATGCCTCAAGGCGCAAAGGCTTCTGCCTTTTATTTGCTATTTGGTCAATAAGCCCATAACTTCTTTATATTAATTTTAAATATATAATTCACTGTGGGCCCAAATAATGATGCAAAGTATTTTATTTTGTTAACCTTAATTTAATTGAAACCCACCGCTTAGAAATGAAAAAAGAAATATGTTTTTTTTTTCTTCTAAATAGATTATTATCTCCTAGTTCTTTTTTCTGGTTTACATGTTTACCATCTTTCTTTCAATTTATCTTATTTGTTTTTTCATTCTTATTATTATATTGAAATTATTATTAGGAACTTTCTCATTTTTTCCTTTTTTAATTATTTCTGTTTTCTATTCTTTTTTAATGATTTGTTAGTTATTTTTATGTTATATTTTCCTTGTTTCTTCGTTTCATATTAATTTTTTTAGACCTTGATTTTTGTGATTTATATATGTTTTCCTTTAAAATGAGACTTACGCTTCATACCGCCTTGCCTCTCCATGAGAAAACGTCTTGAAGCTGCCTTAAGACTTGTAAAATATTGGACATCTCCCAAATATCTCATACCAATAGAGATGATTGTCTTCCCTTATGAAATCATTATCTACTCCTTATTTAATCAATGTGGGATTATTATCACTTTGTTTTGTATTTCTAACCATCCTCCCCTCAAACAAAGTACCGCATGCAAGTCTCCCTTACTGGGCACACCTTAACTTAAATCACAAAACCTTCCGGTTTATGTTTGAGCGCACAACAGCTACCCCTCATCAAGGCAACCATTTCAGAAGAACTCCTCATTCAAGCACTTGTTTCAGAAGCACTACCACACTGGAACACACATAAGGCGTCTAAACTTGGGGTGTTCATCGAAAATACTAAAATCGATCTGACGGACAAAAATTGATCGAACCGACATCGGTTGGTCGGTTTTTTTTATAATAATCGATCGGAGTCGGTTTAGGCATATTGAAAACCGCTAGTCGGCCGATCGAAGCAGCTGGAGAAGAAAACTTAACCAACCGACCAAAAAATTTGTGTTAAAGAAAAATTATGTACAGTTTACAACTGATTTGACAACACACTTTTGAAGAAAAGAAGCAGAAAAAAAAAAAAAGAAAAAACCATAAGATACACCACAAACCACCAGATTAATATTCTTCCTTTAAAGTGCATATACCGAATTGATCCATCCTCTTATAACTAATCAAATATTTCCTAGTGCAAAATTACATTACTAGACAACAGAAAAGGAAGTATAGAATGAAATGGTTGCATTACCGTCTTGGAGGTTCTGTTGTAGAAGCCATATAATAATTGGACCCACAATATGCTGAACAAGCGAAATCTGTACCCAACATTGAAATGCATACAGTCACTTAAGCACAATTATTGGAATCAAAATATAAAGCTTCATCCTCAAAGGGTGGCGTAGTGGTTGAAGATTTAGGTTTTGAAGGTATGCTCTCCTCAAGGCCTCGGGTTTGAGATTCACCTGTGACATTACTCCTTCGATGTCTCTTGTGCCTGGAGACGGGCGTGGTTACCATTGTTTCAAATCACATGGAACCAGGCGCTCACATAAGGACGATTTGGAGGTTCCATTGAAAGAAAACTTGGTAAATTTCTTACGGAATGGAAAATTGCCGGCAGCTTTGAGGCTGCAGTCGCTGAAGCTCTTCAATCAATTGGTTTCGCTGAAGGGACTCAAGTCCACCGGAGCCAAGCTAGGGCAAGATGGCCTGAAATACGAAGCGTCTGAGATTGTGGCGGCGAATCATCAGACTGGTCTGATTCAACACTGTGCCAAACTCAAATTCAACAATTCATTTTCTGTTTGAAAAATATTTACATCATGTCCTGGCATTATATATAAAATAATGTCCACTTATGTGATTCAATATGGGTCACAATCTATTTGATTTTAAATTCAAAAGATAAAAAAAATAAAATAAACAAAAATAGATTGTGGCCCATATTGAACCACATAGGTATACATTATTTTATACATTATGTCTGGGTATTATGTAAATATTTCTCTTTCTGTTATTTATTTGGTTTATATTTTTTTATGGTAAAATATAAGTTTAGTACTAGTTTGAAAAAAAGTTATAAGTTATCATGTTCAAAAAATTGTGGGTGATTGAATTTTGGAGTTACGAGAGATGAAATGGACGAGAAAAGGAAGTAGAGAGAAAGTTGAATGATTTTGAAGGATAAAGTATTTATTTGAGAATTGATGTTTTGGAAATGTCTGTAAAAAAAAGTAAAATGTTAGAGGAACTTTTTGAGGATTTATGTTTTGAAAAGAGACGTTGGAATTTTTTTATTTTGGAATTGATGTTTAAGAGAGAAATTTTTTTATTTTATATTAATTTTTATTGTAATAAAACTTGATTTGAAGTTTAATACAATTAAATATGTTTGATAGGATACGAGGAAGGATATGAGGAGGGGTTGAGAGGGATGCTTCTCAAAGTTTTTTCATTAAAAATAAAATAAAAAATGATATAATATACAAAATGATATGTATAATATGGACAAAATTGATCTGAGCTTGAAGTTAACAAATCACATCTATAATCTGCGGTGTGGAATTGTAAGCCTATGTGGAACCTTCCAAACCTGCTCTTTCATGGCCCATTGCCATTTCACAAGTGGAATGTCCCATAAGTCACTTTGACACTTTTGCCCATACTTGCAATCCAAATTACTAAATTGCCAAACCCAGTTTTTTTTGTAGGGACAACTAAAAAAATGACTAGAAATTAGAAATTAATCAAGGTCATGACTATTAATCGTTAGACTTTAAATTTATATCTTTTTTTCATTGCAAATTTTATTAATTTTTAATAAGAGAATCGATTAACAATTATACTCCTTCTGGAGTTTTTTTTTCAACATATTTTAAATAGATTATTTTGTAACTACTTTTGAATCTAGAAAAATCTAAAACATAATAAATAATTATAAAAAACTTAAAACATAATAAATAATTATAAAAAACTTAGTCAAAATAATTAAAGTTGACAATTTAAACTTTTGAAAATATACCGTGAAAAACAGAGATTTTGAAATTTTAAACTTTGTAGGAAAATTTTGAAATATTGTTCATAACGTTGACAAAATATTGCTATACATCTCATTCACATAATCCGTACAACCACTTCATTATTTAGTAAATTAAAAATGGTTTGGAAAAGTAACTTAGCTTGGATTTTAAGGAACATTAAAATGAACGATTTTTAGGAAGATGAAAAGTCTATCCCCTACGGAAAAATCTTCTCTTAAATTTAGAATAATAATTTGGTTTTAGGAACTCAATATCCAAGATTCAAGATGGTTTAAGATCAACTTACCCAACCTTGTTCAAATCTCTTCATGCAAGAATGGACAACTTTAGTGTTGGGAATTTTGGACTCATGACGAACTAGCGATGGTCGCAGAAGCTTCGCAACGTGATGTCGAGAGGCGGTGAGACTTTGCGGCCTGATGGCGAAAACCAGTAAAGCTTCGCGGTGTGATGGCGAGATGGGGGCTCCACAGTTGGTTGGAGTGAAGTGCAAAGGGAAAGAGAAAACATGGGTTGTCGTTGGGTGTGTGTGAGGAGAGAAGAAGATGAAGTTTAAGGTTTGCCCATTGTGTATTATAATGGTTGAGTGTTTTGTCAAATGGTTAAAAGGAATTTACTTTAAAAAAAAAAAATAATAAGATCGAACATAATTGAATATAAAGCAATATCTTGAGATCTCATCTCATGTGTTTAAAAAGAATATCTTGTCCTTGATTTAAGGGATTTGTTGACTTGGAATTAAAACTAAATATAAAATCTTGTGTTTTTATTAAAATATAACTAAAATAATCACAATAAAATTAAAAATCCTATTTAAAACTTAAAGAACAATATGGAATGCTACAGTATTCTGAACTAAAAGAACTTTTGTCCTCGAAAGTAAAAGAAAAGAAAGTTCAAGACATAAATAATTCAAGAAATCAAGATCGCATCTCGCTCTCACACTCCCAGGTGGCTGCTTCTACTCTCGGCTACGTAAAAGAACTTTCACTATTGGAATTTCTTGGTTGCGTACAACTTTTCTATCCCAAACTAGGATTTGCACAAGCTTCGCTTCAAATGTAAGATCAACATTGAGTTCAAGTGCCTCAAAATTAAGCACATGCAATGGATCCGAAATTATACACCGCATATGTAGTCCCTACAACTTATCAGTATGCGTTATGTTTGTACACCCACTGTACATCGTGATTTAAGCACATGCGACGAATCGGTCACGTAAAGCAAATAAACTTTTCCTAGTCATCATTTGTGACTACTTAGTTTCTGTAACTTTCCCTAGTGCATTTTATTTGTGGGCTTACATCATTGGTTTTGGCCAAGTGGATTGCCTATACATGTATATGTAAGATGATTGAGACCTCATTTATGATATGTGTTTATCCGTTCTTGTTGTGTTATAGCTGTTAATCTTGTTTGAAATGTGAACATACGTATGAATTGGTTGATTAGAATACATTGTTCACTTGCCCCTCTTGAATATGTCCATGTGCCTCTTATCACCCCTGACACTACTTCTATTTTTTGAAATTATGCACCGCATATGTAGTTCCTAAAACTTATCAATATGCCCTATGCTTGTACATCCACTGTACATCGTGATTTAAGCACATGTGACGGATCAGTCACCTAACGCGCGAAGCATAGAAATTTGCATAGTCATCCTTTGTAACTACTTAGTTTCTGTAACTTTGCCTAGTGCATTTTGTTTGAGAGTTTACATCATTGGTTTTAACTTAGTGGATTGCCTACATATGTAATTTATGTATGTATTTATCCATTCTTGTTGTGTTATAACTGTTAATCTTGTTTGTAATGTGTATATACGTATGAATTGGATCATTAGAATACATTGTTCGCTTTCCCCTTGAATATGTCTATCTACCCCTGACACTGCTTCTGTTTTCCGAAAATATGCACCACATATATAGTCCATACAACTTATTAGTATGAGCTATGTTGTACATCATGATCCTGCTTTGATTGAAGGTGATTTTTATTTTTATTTTTTCCAGCACTTTTGATCGACGTAATTTTTTTTATTATTATTTTTTTTGGTGATTTGCGATCCAACACCTCATAATCTTGGGATCTCTTTCTAACTAACTATCATTAGTTTTTTTTTTTTTTTTTTTGCAAGATTATAAATTAAAAAGTGGTTAGTTATGCTTAGATTTAGGAAAAATGACTAATTTTCTCATCATTTTTTTTTTGTAAAACAATTAATTGAAAAATAACTAAAGGGTAGTTTGGGGGAGGAAAACATTTATCTCTCCCTCCTAATTTATTTTAGTCATTCATTTAAACTCTCATACAAAATTAACATGTCCTCTATTATTTTCCAAAATATAGCAATTTCTTACCATTTCCCTTTTTTATAACCTTGAATTTAAGCATAAATACCATTTGATGGATCTTATATCTTGACCGTTGTATAATTTAGCTTATCAATGTTATGAAAGACTTATAAATGGTCATGGTTAGACGCTAAAAGACATATCTAAATTAGTTTACGCGTATCTCGACTATTTTTATGGAATAGATTATTTGACCGTGCAATATTTTAGATGTAAAAGAAATTTGTAGAAAATTAACCGTTGACTTCATTGATGATTTTTCAAAATTCTTTTGATCACTAACCTAACACAAAATTATTTATAAAAAATGTATTACCTTAGTTTTAGCATGGTAATATAAGAAGAGAAAAATATGGTTAGTTAAGACATTAGTGTAGTATTGGTTTAAGAAGTTGGGAGATCAAGCTAGAGTTATTTTATGGGATTTTGCATGTATAATAAAAAAAGGGGGCAAAAATATTTCCATCTATAGCACAAAATCAAAACTAATTCATTTATAACAGAAAATCCAAATCAAATTCTATCACTGATAAAATTCAATCATTCATAAACTCATTCTATTACTAGTTGAGTTCTATCACTGATAGAAATCAATGTGCTATAGATGAATTATTTTAGAAATTATGCTGCAAATATAATACAAGAGGTAGAATGTGCTGCTGATGATAAATTTTTGTTATTTTTATCGTTGCATACGATTGAAGTAAAAAATAGCACAATAACTTATAAACCTAAGAAGTATGCATACTTCATCTTTATAGTCAACTTGGTATACTATAGTCAAATGTTATGAGTCAAGTTTAAAGATGCATCTTGTTTGTGATAGTCTTTTTAAATTAACAATATTTAAAATTCAAACTATATCGAATTAGTTTTTTTTTAAATAACAGCATTCATAACATTAACCAAATTTGAGGCATAAGCCTTCATTACAGCCTAACAACAAACTAAAATGATAATCCTTGGTACAAGCCTTGAGCCCCATTCCACAGGTTGAATTAGGGCCCCAAAAAAACAAACATAAGAATAAAGGAAAATCTGAAGGTAGAAAAATTAGCATCGTTAACAGCTTTTGAAAACATGAATTCAACATAATTCAATTCGAAAAGCTTTAGTAACCTTGTCAAAGCCTCATTGGCTGAATTTTGAGAAGATTTGGGGAATAAATCGATAGCCATATCGATGACTGAAATGTAGGACTCTGCCAAACCTAATGAGGGCAAAGGCGAATACCCCACAAGGACTAATCTTTCAACCTCTTAAACTTACCTTTATCAACAAGCTCCTTCTTCATCCTAATCAGTAGAAAGATAAAAACTCTAGCTCTAGAAAAGTAAATTAATAAAAGAAAATTAAGAGAAAAAACACCATCTTCTAGCAGGGAAAAAAAGGGGGAAATGACCTTTTATAGCTTTGAATGGTAATGATAAACCTACGTCAACGTCTATTGCAAGAGAAATTTGAACTCCTGACCTCATTGGATCTTTCCCCTTTTTTTCATTGTGGCTTTCCTTGCTTTCAATAATCCTTATTTTACCTCTGTCAAAAGGCGTCGATCTCCAACAACGAGCACCCCTTGCCGGAGACAGATCCACAACAATCTTGCACTCAGAAGAGATCGAACAAGAGGAATATCCTTGGAGGCCCTCCATCGTGCCATACCCGGCTCCACAGAAGTGACAGAGCACCCACGCCCAACACAACCTCCCACTCTCCAAGCTTTTCCAAAAAATCGAAGGAATCCGACGACCTACAAGGGTTCTCACCTCACTAAGAGGTCGGTTACCTCTGAGATTTTCGACCAGCCCAGGTAGCTCGAGTCTCTCTTCTAGAGTAAAAAACAATGATAGCTTCATTTGGAATGAGAACCCTTACCCGAAGCGACAACCCCGATCTTCCAAACACTCTAAAGACCGGAATCTTCCCAACCTGAGGGTAAACCCTCCCAAACTTGAGGATGAAACCTCTCTATCCTGAGGCGGTGCCTCCCAAAGCCAAATAAGAAAGAAGGTAGATCCTCTCTCTCTAAAAAAGAGGAAGTATATAAAATTAGTTGAGTTATGAAGGTTGTTGATCAATTTTGACCTCAAACAATCATTACTTTTATTTTAAAAATATTATGTGACATTACAAATGTGGGATGAAAACAAAAAACTTGTATCTTGTAAGCGAAAAATGAAATACGAGATTATTAATTACCATTGAAAAGATTGGTGGTTATCTAGTTTAACACTACGGTTATAGATTCGATCTTCAAAAATAGTATTTTACTGTCATTTATTTGAGAGTAGTATGACCTTTTCTCCTCCCCAAATTTATACTTAAAAAAGAACTATTATTTTTACTTTAAAAAGAAACTTGCAATATTAGTCAAATGTAAAAAAATAATTATAAATATGGTTAATGTTTTTTTTTAAAAAGTTACCAATTATAGTGTTGGTATTAATAATATTGTATTTATGAATATTTATAATGCAATATTAATGAATACGAATACTTTAAAATTTGCATTTGTAATTATTTTGGTAGAAGTATAAATTTTCAAAAAAAACAAACAAAAAAGAAATATTAGTTAGGGCAATAAAGTTATTATCGTGATTGTAAAGGATAGTGTTGGGAAAAACAAAGTCCAGAATGTAGAAATTGGATATGTTATCAACTGGCCGTATTCCAGAGAAAGGATCAGCCGTTCCCGTTCAAACTTCATTGCCGTTCCAAAACTCTCTGTAAAACGGAGAGCAGCGAAGAAGACGATAATGGCGGCGGAGTCAGTGAGAGCAGCTTCTTCAGTCTGCAATTTCAATGGCTATCAGAAAAGACCTGCAACGGCTCTTTTTCGATCTCCATTTCTACTTCGTTCTTCACGACTCTCTCCTTCTTTTGCTCTCTCTTCCCGCTCTCAATTCTTTGGTGGAAACCTTCGTTTTGACTCATCGGCTTTGTCTAAACTCCATAATTCGCGTCAACAGAACGGACGTAACCTCTCTGTCTTCGCCATGGTTGCCGACGGTATTCTTTCTTGTACTTGTGTTGCGATTTTTCGGTGTTATGATGGTTGTTTGGTGTGATTTTTTTACTGAGCTTTGAATTCGTGCTGCTTCGTTTCTATTGAATGGATTTTTTTTTTTCTTGATCCTTAACGTTCTTTCAATTTTAAGTTGAATAGCTTTGGTCATGAGAAAAAGGCTCAAATTCAATACCTTCTTGAGATTTTACATTGTAAAACGGTAGCTCAAATTCAAAACTAATTCGCGATGAGGGGAGTAGCTCATTTCCGACTAACCAATTTTAGATTGGATCCAATACCCATTTTGGTTTAATGGAGTGTGATACCATATTGTATAGTGTTATCTTAAAACCAATGGGCGATGGCTCATGAGAGGAGTAGGCCACTTATCTTATAAATATGAGAGATCTTCTCACTTTTTCAATGTAGGGATCCTCTGATACATTTCATTATCTGAATTGGAAAAGTTTTAGCTATTGGTTCAATTCTTTGCGTTTCATTTTCTGCATGTTTCTTGAATAACATTAATGAAAACTTGTTCACTTTTGTGATTTTTTTTTTAATTTTTTTTTTAAATTTTAATTATGTGTGACTATACGGGTCAGTTTCTCCGTACAACCTAATCTTACAACATTTTAATGTCAAAAAAACCCATCATCTCTTAATTACTTAAATCCTTCTTCATCACTAGTCACCCTGTTATGGCTACATTATCATTTTCACAAATGCTTGTGCAAGTGCTGATTTTCTAGTTTAATGCTTATCTTTGACAATATATTTTTGGATAAGATATCTTTGACAATATATGGCCTAAAGGCCCATTCAAGAGAACTGCTCAATAGGGATATAAGTATTTTCATCCTTTATTTACAAATGGGAAGCGCTCAGTCCCGCTAGAAGATTATAGGAACATTGGAATTATGGCTCACATTGATGCCAGCAAGACGACTACAACTGAGCCTATTCTATACTACACAGGAAGGAACTACAAGATAGGGGAAGTACATGAAGGAATCGCGACAATGGACTGGATGGAGCAAGAACAAGAAAGAGGAATTACCATAACTTCTGCTGCAACTACCACATTTTGGAACAAACACCGCATTAATATTATCGATACTCCGGGTCATGTGGATTTTATGCTTGAGGTGGAGCGTGCGCTTAGAGTGTTGGATGGAGCAATATGCCTATTTGACAGTGTTGCTGGAGTTGAACCACAATCTGAAACTGTGTAGAGGCAGGCTGATAAGTATGGAGTTCCCAGAATTTGCTTCGTCAACAAAATGGATCGCCTTGGAGCCAACTTTTTCCGAACAAGAGACATGATTGTGACGAATTTGGGTGCTAAACCGCTTGTTATTCAAATACCAATTGGCTCTGAAGATAACTTTAAGGGTGTTGTTTGTGAGAATGAAAGCTATAGTTTGGTCCGGGGAAGAGTTGGGTGCAAAGTTTGTGTATGAAGATATTCCAGAAGATCTTAAGCAGCTCGCTCAAGACTATCAGTCTCAGATGATTGAGACTATTGTTGAGTTGGATGATCAAGCGATGGAGAATTATTTGGAAGGAATCGAACCTGATGAGTCTACCATTAAGAAGCTTATTCGGAAGGGGACGATATCTGCTTCTTTTGTTCCAGTATTATGTGGCTCAGCTTTCAAAAACAAAGGAGTCCAACCATTACTTGATGCCGTTGTGGGTTATTTACCTTCACCAGTTGAGTTGCTACCCATGAAGGGAACTGACCCGGAGAACCCAGAACTGATAGTTGAAAGGGCTGCCAGTGACAGCGAACCATTTTTGGGATTAGCTTTCAAGATCATGAGTGATCCTTTTGTTGGATCACTAACATTTGTCAGAGTATACGCTGGTAAGCTTTCTGCAGGATCTTATGTATTGAACTCGAACAAAGGAAAGAAAGAGAGAATTGGTAGACTTTTAGAAATGCATGCAAACAGCAGAGAGGATGTAAAGGTAGCCCTAGCCGGGGATATCATTGCCATAGCTGGTCTTAAAGATACCATTACTGGTGAAACCCTGTGCGACCTAGATAGTCCTATCGTACTTGAACGGATGGACTTCTCTGATCCTGTGATTAAGGTTGCGATCGAGCCCAAAACTAAAGCTGATGTCGATAAGATGGCAACTGGTTTAATCAAGCTGGCACAAGAAGACCCATCCTTCCACTTCTCGCGTGATGAAGAGATAAACCAGACCGTGATTGAAGGCATGGGAGAGTTGCATCTCGAAATCATTGTTGACAGGCTCAAGAGGGAATTCAAGGTTTGTATCTATTTGCTTTACATATTTACTCCTATCCATGAGAATTTTTATTGCTTGAAAATTCATTTTGTATGAACTTAACAATAATATTGGACCATTTGATTGCTTGGTTTCAACAGGTTGAGGCTAATGTGGGTGCACCACAAGTTAACTACCGGGAAAGTATTTCGAAAGTTTTGGAAGTGAAGTATGTGCACAAGAAACAATCTGGTGGTCAAGGACAGTTTGCCGATATTACAGTACGGTTTGAACCCATGGAGCCAGGCAGTGGATACGAGTTCAAAAGTGAAATCAAGGGAGGAGCAGTGCCAAAAGAATACATTCCTGGGGTGGTCAAGGGATTGGAAGAGTGCATGAGCAATGGTGTTCTCGCTGGCTTTCCTGTGGTTGAAGTTTGTGCCGCACTAGTTGATGGTTCGTATCACGACGTAGACTCAAGTGTCTTGGCCTTTCAACTTGCAGCCATGGGAGCTTTCAGAGAAGGGATGAGGAAAGCAGGTCCTAAAATGCTTGAACCAATTATGAAAGTCGAGGTTGTCACCCCCGAAGAACATCTTGGAGACGTAATTGGAGATCTCAACTCCAGGAGAGGACATATCAACAGCTTTGGCGACAAGCCTGGTAGTCTCAAGTTATGGCCAAAATCCTATCCACTTCACGAAAACTGCACATTCTCACTTTTGTCAATAAACTCTCACGTTTGATAGAGCAAACAATCAACAAAGCTTCAAACGAATGCAGGTCGTGGATGCGCTGGTTCCTCTAGCCGAGATGTTTCAATACGTGAGTACGCTAAGGGGGATGACGAAAGGCAGAGCTTCATACACAATGCAATTAGCCAAGTTTGATGTTGTTCCTCAGCACATCCAGAACGAGCTTGCTACCAAGGAGCAAGAAGTTGCTGCTTGATTATGGTTCCTGTTTGGAACAAGCTGCGATTCTTTGTCTGTTTGGTAAGGGGGTTTGTGTTCTATTATTAAATGATGTCATGTTTGTGCCAAGATTTGAAGAGCGACATACAACAACGAACAACGTTTGAATGTTTTTCTCTAATGTCTCTCTTTTACTAACACTTAGCCCTCCTAAGCAAGGTGTAATTATTCAAGTACTTGGCAGTCGATTTGTAAAATTTCGACGCGAATGCAAACAGTTTTGAATGTATAATTAATTTCTTCTACGAGGAAGCTCAATATATTGGATTGTAAAAGATTATGGAAGATAAGTTTAACCATAATTGAATATGATTTTAGGGATGTCCATCGACTAAGGTAAAAAAAAGAATAATTAAAATTCGAGGTTTAAATTATCTTCTTATATTATAATAAAAATAGAAATTGAAACATACACATTTTCAATTTGAAAAGCTTGAAAATAATTGGTTGGCTGCTTCTAATGCTATGAATTGGAAGAGTAATTCGTTTTTTTTTTTTTTCCCGAATACTATGATTTGTTTGTTTGAAATAGAATACTATGATTTAATTTTATATCCTTTTTTTTACATAAAAAATATGTATACGCAATTTTCATTAAAAAGAAATTGTAAGCATCGTGCAATTTAAAAAAATTTGAAAAGAAAACTGGTCGTTAAATATTACAGATAACAGGCTAGAAAATGAAAAATAAGCTGAAAATAAAATTAAAAAGTCGCTAGAGGAAGGGGTCGAACCTTCGACCTTGTGGTTAACAGCCACACGCTCTAACCAACTGAGCTACTCCAGCATATGATGCTAAAAAGAGAAATGTAATAATTGTAATATAACATGTTTTTTTTATGGGTTGATGTTATGGAATCAGGCTTTTAAATGTGAAAGTTTTTATTTTGTTGATCAAGGAGGCACCAAGCAATTAGCGGCACACAAGGTTCTACGAGGTTCTTGGCAATTGATGAGATGTGAGAGCTTCTGGCTTGCCTCTTGTGGATGATTGGGAATGTCTCAAATCAATGGTATGTTTCAAAATTTAAGCTTCATTGGACCACCATTTGAATTTTAAAATTGAAGCTTACACAACACTATTTCATTTATGTGTTCCTTTGAAATCATAGCAAAGAAAGGTTGAAACTATATATATATATATATGTTCCTTATTATCTCACAGAATAGCGTGTATGACCCTATAACATTTGGATGTCAAAGAATTCTATAAACTTAATTCCTAAGTTGGTGCACCACACACTAGGTCAACATATGATGGTTATTGTCGCTACCTACTTATGAATTATTTTTTTACAAATTTCTTGACAGTCTAATGTTGTAAGATCAAAATTACTATCATGGAGTGACTTAATGTTCAAGAGTATCATAAGCACCTGGAGGTATGAGTTTAATCCATAATGGTCATCTATTTAGGAAATAATTTCTTACCAGTTACCTTGATATTCAAATGCTGTAAAGTTAGGCAATATGTCCGATGAGAATAGTCAAGTGGGACGCACTGTCCATTCCGTGAGGATTTATTAATGATTAATGAAGAATTTCTGGATTTATGATTGTTGATTTGGGAAACGAAAGGTTTCGGAAGCATCCTTCAAATCAGGGATACAGTGCTTGATTAAGGATACAAAACTAATGCACCCATATGTACAAAATGTATCGTATTAGCATTTTCATACTTTATAGAATATTAATAAAGTTATCATCTGTGTTTGTTTGTTCATCAGAAATTTAACTGGAAGATATAGATTATGCAGTTCCTTGGTTTTGAATTACAATATTTCAGATTTGGGTCCTTTGGGGGAAATTGTGTTTGATGAGGTGTTTTTACAAAATAATTATAAATACACTTAATTAAAATTCTTCGTATTCATAGTCATCAATATATTTTGTATTATAAATACTCATTAATACAATATTATAAGAAAGTATGTGACAATATTCATTTATATCAATGATTTTTCTTGTTAAATTTTTTTAAAGTAATCATATTTGTAATTATTTTTCTAGATTTAACTAGTTCGATAAATTTTGCTTAATTAAATTAGGGGTTGATATAAACAATTGTGAAATAGTACAACCCCTTAACCCCAACAGTCATTCAAGTGGTATACACTTATCTAGTGAGATAAAACTCTATACTAGATATAGACCGATTCAAGTGGACACAAAAACTATTTTTATCTCAAATATAATGTTAAGCAAATCAAAGGATTATAAGGAAAATAAGTGGCGTAAGATGTAAGAATAATTGAAAATGCAATAATATATAATACGAATAAAAAAAGAGAATTGTGCATTTAGTCCTTGCTAGAAAACTTTAACGTGCGATGCACGTATTTATATTTTGATTTGTTTTTTCTTTTAAATTACTAAGTTTTGTCTCTATTTTTTTTTTTTTTTTTTTTTTAATTTTCAACATAATTTTATCTCTTTACATTTCAATCTATTTATTTGGATTTAGTTTTAATTTTTAATTTGGATAAAACATGTGTTTCTTGTTTAGCATGACCTTTTTACAAACAAAATTATATAGGGATGGAAAAAGTATTATAATTGAGACATTCTTAATTTATTTCGTATAATAATAAATGTATGGAAGGATGATTGAAATTTCCGACCACATAATAATGAATAGATGTCTTAACCACCTAAAACATGTTTTTATTTTGCCATTTTTTCAAATGATTTATTTTTAAAAAGTAAAGAAAACATAAAATTAATCTTTACCTATGCAAAAACATTTATTTCACTACTTAGGATTCTTACAAAAAAAAACTAATATGAAACATGAATAATTAATGATTAATGTAATGATAGAATAATAAAATAAATATGACAATAAATAATGTTTTTTTTTTTTGTTGAGAAACATTATAATAAAGAATATGGAGGTAAGTAAATTGATAATAATAATAATAATAATAATAATTAATATAGTTGTTCACTTAAATAACACATACATAAAAATTGTAGTTTGGAAAAAATATTCCAAAAATAATTTTTAATGTTAGTCTCCTATATATATATAGTATAAAAATCATACTATAACCACTTTAATTTAATAAAAAAAAAATGAAGATAATGATAAAAATAAAAAACACAATTTTTTTTTATTTTTAATTAGAAAATTTCCAACAATATTTGACGCTCAATTCGTAATCAACTAGTTATTATATAATACATCATGTCACTTGAATCTTTCTTCTTCTTCTTCTTCTTTTTTTTTGTATAATATTACTTGAATACTAATCTTTCTAATATTTAAAGATAGTTTTATAATTATACAAATATTTTTATATATATATTAAAGATAATATTTATATTTTGAAAATAAATACTATTTTTATTTTTATTTACTTTAAGATATAATAATAATAATAAATTACAAAGTATTGAACTTCTTTTTTTGCCAAAAAAAAAATGGTGTGAAGTGATTTTTTTATCCATTATTTGTCTGATTTAATAATGCTTAGAATTTTATTATCATTATCATACTCTTTTTTTTAGATCATCATTATAATACTCTTAATTACATTTTATTTAACTTTTTTTTTTTTGTTGAATCAATAATGACATTCATTTACTTCTCTTTGTTTTTTTTTTTTTTTAATACGAAATCAATATTTTATTTTAGTACTTTACAAAAATTATTGTAGAGATTGAAAAGACACAACATACTCAAGAAAGTAAAAAAGTGAAATATAATGTACGGAAAAATATGTAAGTTATTTAAATGTTTTAGTTTTTTTCTTATAATAATGCTACTCATGTATATTATTTACATTTTTTTTTAAACAATATAGCTTACATTTTTCTTAATCTTTAAAGTCTTTATTTTATATTATAATCATAATTTAGTATTATTGTTACTTGTAATGATAAATTTATTGTCATATAATTATAAATAAACCAAATTAAATATGAAAAAAATATCAATCAAAACATTCAAAATTAAAATGACGTTAAATAAGTATTAATAGTTATAGTTTAATAAGAATGTGGTTAAATATATATTATTAAAAGAAAAGAGAGATAAATAACTTGGATTTCATCCTTACTCAAACTTAAAAAAAAAACAATGAAATTCATTAAGATACATATGACATTCTATATGTAATTTCACATATTCTTTTCTTTCGTTAACCCGGTTGTCACCTTCTTTTTCACTTCCATCTTCAAAATTGTTTTGAAGAAACTAAGAACAATGGTCATATACAAATACAAAAACAAATCTCAAATTACAATAAAAATAAATCAACAAACCACATTACAAAATCTATTGAATAATTTACAAATTACAAACTAAACATTATATTTCTTTTAAATTACAAAGAGGGATGGAAGAGAAAGAATCCCATGGTTAAAGTTTCTAAAAGCTAAGAATCTTATACAGTCAACCACATAAACAATATAGAGAAGAAGGAATGATGGTGAATCACAAAACTCTACCTTTAAACGGTTGAAGATAGCAAAAAAAAAAAAACTTTCAAATTACAAATGATCGTGATTGAAACAAAATAAAATGAAAGAAATAAACATAAACATATATAAGATAAAAAATTAAAAAAAAAAAAGGAATAAAGAATGTAAGGAATAGAGAAAACTCAAGTGTTTGTAAGAAAATTGTGGGAGAAAGTTCAATATATATAGTTTTAGAAAAAGAAAATTACAAAGCCTTTCAACTTTCACCATTAAATATAATTAAAGATTTACTCATTAATTTTATGAATTAAATGATAGAAATAAAAAGATTAAAAAGTTGTGGGAGATGGAAGTTACCCAACCTTTTAAATTCAACATTAAACTAAAATTAATGAAAATCTTAAATTTAATTTTTAAGTTATAGAGAGAAGAATTATATATTTTTTTCCAAATTCTAATATTAATGGTGTAATAGGTTTCATTTAAAATTTTAAACATAAAGCATATAAGAAAACATTTTAAAATAATAGAAACTTAAGGAGTGGATATTAAAGAAGCATTAAAAGAGGGAATTAAAAAAGGAAGGAAAAAAAACTGATGGATGGACATGGGTGTTGTTCCCTCGAGCCACACTTTAAGGTAATATGATATAATATTTAGAATCTAGTTTCAATTTGGTTCCTATATTTTATAATTGAACATCTTTATTTTGTCATTTCAAATAATGCTTACTTTTAGCTTTGATGTGTTATTTTAGTTTATTTTTATATTTATTTTCTTTTAAAATTTAAATTCACATGATTTTTTTTTTTTTTTTTTTTTTTTTAAGGTACTCAATCAATATGTTGGAAATTTAAAATTGGTCTAATCATTATTTTATTTAATATAGTTTATGTGACTAACGATTTGTTATCTCAAAGACCATAAGTGAGTAGTATTGACCATAAGTGAGTAGTATTGAAATATCATGAACGTATGTTCAAATTTTCATACATAGGGACCAAATCAAAATTAAATCTCAAACTTAAGGAATAAAAATTGCATAAATAAAACACATGATGAAACATATAAATAAAGAAGAAAAAGGAAGAAATTACACATGATTGAGAGGTAAAGTGATTCAAAAATCTTACCTAAAGAATCAAAATTTTTTTTTTTATTATTAATAAAGAATCAAATCTAAATCTACATTGGTTTCACACTTTGGTGGAAAATAAAAGGAATAATGGGTTTGAAGATGTGAATGCAAAATAGGGCATTTAGCCTAAGCAATTGATGGCCTTATGTGTGATGGAACCCACCCCCAACAATGCTTTGCTTCACTATTTTTAACGTCCTTTTCCTCTTCTTCACACATTGCAAGTTGCAACCTCCCCCTTCACCATCTTCCAAACATCATTGCTATGGCCATTATATTTTCACGTTTCACAAATTACATATATATCATTTTGTCTTTGAATCCCAATGACGAAATAATAACATGACACAACTTTTTATCACTCAATTAGATCTTTGAGGGGCTGTTTGGATAGAGGTGTCTAGAAGAGTTGGGTAGGGTAGCAATAATTCCAACTCTATAAATGTCTTGGTAGAAGGAGCCTCAAAAAAGGAGTCCATAAAAATATTTCATAAATACTCTTACTTTCGCTATTATGGCAAACCATTCTCAATTCTTTTATATCAAATGAAGATTTTCTGACACAACCAGCCATAATATTCTCTCATAATCGATGAGAATTTCTGACACAGTGACTCTTAACTTCTCATATCAAACAAAGTCTTATCTTCTTCAAATCTCTTCAAACAACTCTAAAATTCCTCCAAACAACTACTCTCCAAACCTCTCCATTCCAAACACCCCTAAATTTAAGACATAGGCAATTTTAAGGGAAACATTCAATTTTTACTCTTGTACTTAAAATTATTATTACTATCATAGGTATTGACCATATATTAGCTAGTGAAAAATAATTCCAAGATGTAATCAAATTGACCTCTATTAGTTGTTTTTTAGAATCTGTGTGCGTATTTATATACATTCAATATCAAGCTAAAATAAAACTATGGTCTTAAGCATATATATTTTTTAAGAAACACACACAAAACACAAAAACTTCTAATAATTAGTCTCCACGCCAATAACCAACAAACAGAATATATGATGTCTCTTGATTGGAGCATGTGATTTAGTGCTACAATAGTGTCGTTGACTAGATAAGTCAACGGTCAACTACTCAAAGTTAAGCATTCTTATTTTATTTCTACCTGAAAAAAAAGGCAACTAACGTACTGTCTTTAGAGTTCTAAATTTTCGACTTTGATTCTTTCTTTGAAAAGATTATAGGTTGAAATTAGATTGAAAATGTAGTTTTTGTTCCCTAAAGTTTAATAGCTCTCATTGCTAGTTTGACCCTAAATAAAATCCATTAACAATGATCAAAGATCTATTAGTTTAAATTTTAATCCCTAATTTTAAATTTTGAGCTAAGAATTACAAATGAAAATTGACGTGAATGTTTTAATGGCTTATAAATAATCATGTATAATTTAGTAGTACAGGACATAAAAATTACTATAATTTCCAAAGAGAACCCCCTCTAAACTTGTAACTTTTAAATTCTAAAAGTTAGTAAGGGTTTTTCCCTTCTTTTTTGCTCTCTAGATGATTAATTATGAACACAAACTATAGGCTATAAATGAGAATTTATAGAACATTGAGTAACGCAAAGCTAGAAGAAAAGAAGTTAGAAGGTTGAATTTTATTAGAATTTTTTAGCACTTGCTGTTACGTACTTTTATTTTTCAAGTAGAAATTTAAACATCTGATCTTAGTTTATGATATAATTTCTTAAAGAGAAGAGAAGGCAAAAATGAGCTAATTTGTTCTGTGATTGAAATGAAATAGCCATAGACGACATTATGGTTTGGGACCATATTGCCAACAAATATTACAAAGGAAAATGGTCGTATTCATTTCTTTGAAATAATTATGTATACATGTATAAGTTACGTATAAAGTAGAGCCTATAGCTTAGGGTCTTTTGTTATAGGCGTATATGCTACGAGTGTCTTCATATTTGACAAATCTTTACTCCATATTTTTCTCTTTTTTAGGTATACATATATGCCTTTTGGACCCTAGAAAATGTTTGAAGGTGGAATTGTAGAGTGATTATTTTGAGTAATTATAAATTACAGGTTATTTTGAGTGATCAGAAATTTGAGTTTAATAATAGCTCGTTTGGATGTGTTTATTTGTAGAGGAGTTGCAATTAATAACTCGTTTGAATGATGATTTTTTTAGAGGGATTGCAGACAACATCTTGTTTAAATGTGGTTGAAATGAATTATTAAAAATGAATGATTAGGTATGGATGATTAAAAATAAATAATTATTTTTAGTGGTTAAAAATAAATGATTATTTTTAGTGATTACAATAACTCGTTGATTGGTTCTAGATGATTTGTAAAAGTTTTTTTCTTTTTCTTTTTTGAGAATTACTAGATGAGTCGTAAAAGTTCATTTGTAATAACTCATTAATTACCTCAAACTAACACCCCAATGCTTTAGGCAAAATGACATTTCTTTAACAAGTTTCTAAGGTGGGTCTTTATAATGGCATCTCTGATCAATAGAATGATTAGTAAACAAATACCAATAAATGGGATTAGATTGAAAACTTAGTTAAATAAGTTTATATTATCGAAAGGATTGGTGGCATGTTGGTTTCATTGTTTGGTGGTAATTCGGTTCAATACCATAGTCACGAATTTGATCTTAAGAATCGGTATTCATTTCTCATTTATTTGAAAGTAATAGTGTCATATATGTAGGGTTTGTGATCCCTCTTTCTCAATTTGTACTAAAAAAATCTATATTAAGATCTAATTAATAAGTTATCTTTGTGTCATAATTAAATAAATCTCCATCTCCAATCTTTAATATTCATCTATTATTTACATGTGTGTACTATTGTTATTGGGTAAGACTGTCGCAATCTAGTTAATCCATAATTTTATATCTTTGGATGTAAAGAGAAAAATATCTCGAATTGATATTTAGTGGTTATTAATTAAGAGACATGAAGGATCAAGTGACATTAGTTGAGGTGAATATAAATTGGCAAGAACAATCATATGATAAAATATATATATATTAAGAGACGTGAAAATTATCAATTAATTCTCATTCAACAATTATTATGGACATCCACACTGTGGCTACTACATTGAATATAATTTGTCCAAAAAGGAGGAAAATATGGTAAAATTTTAAAGGAAAAGTGGTTGCACCCGCTGATGTGGCTCTTTGAGAGCCACAAATTATTATTATTATTATTTTTTTAATATCTTTTTGTTTATAAATTTTTTTTTTTGTGTGTGGCTCTTAAAGGGGTGCAGCCATGGGGTGCAGTCATGGCTGCACCCAAACCTTTCCCAATTTTAAATTACCAACAAAATCTCCCCATTCTCATTTAGATGGTGAATTTGTCTTATTTAACGTAAGATGTTAATGGCACCAAGTTCCATCCAAATATTCCTATTAATAAATTCAAGCTTATTTATGAGATTCAATTCTTGTAGTTGTTTTTAGAACCAATTCGCCTAGTTTACAACAATGAACATGATAAAATGTAGATATAAAATAGTGATGTCTCCAATGTTTTTTACCACTAAAATATCTAATATTGAAAATTGATATCCATGTTATTGTCCTTCAAATGCTTTTATATATGATTATAATAGTGATAGCCCCCATGTATGAGAGTGTTTTTGGGCTTTTGTGAGAAACAAGTTTTTGAAATCATACAAATGAAAGTTTAGGAAAGAGCCAATTAGGATTGAAGAATTTGGATGCTAAAAGTGAAAAAGTGAATAAATCTTATGATAGAAGCCTGTGGCTCTCATATTGGCATTGAAAATATGTTCGAGAGAAGGGAAAATACCTTTTTTTTAGATTAACTTTTTTTTTTGAGAATTTTTTTTTTTAGATTAGCTTTTTAGTTCAATCCATCAACTTTTTCTCACGTACATACAAACTGAGCCTAGTAATAATTGACATATATTCTTCAATTTAGAAATTGTATAAACCTCCATCCTCAAATATTGTTATTGTATTAAAAAAATTAACTCAAGCATAACTTTCAATTGATTAAAGAATTAAAAACAACTCTAAATTAAAAAAATAGAGGTTCAATTTGTCACATCCACTTTGTTCAACTTAATAAATTCCGTTACCATTGAAGGAGCTTTTATTGAGGGTAATTATATGGCCTTGTTCAAAATTACAATTTTAATGTGTCATATCCTTAAAATGATGATATTCGACGTTACTTATTTATAATTAATTGTATCTTTCTTGATTTTCAAATATTAAAAGCTGTTGAATTGAATGTAATTATTGGCATTTCTTAGTGTTTGTATTGTTGTTAGTACAACTAATAATTGGTGTTTATGTTAAAATAAATTCGTCTCGGACCTAGTCTAAGCATATATGATTCTTTATATTCAAGACCAACTTCTAAATTCAAGATTACAAGATTTTGCATATTCTTTGATAATTTTCCAGCAACTAATAAAGTCATCCAATAGGCAAAATAAAAGGTATAAGATAGAGAGAACGACACTAGAATTTAGAGTGGTTCGGTACGTAAGCCCTACTCCACTTTGCCTAAGTTTCGACTTAGGCGAGACAATATTATTAGAGGTTTTACATTGCATAATCCCAAATGTAATTACAACATTAAACAACATATAAAAGGCTATAACAACTACAATGAGAGAATTTACATCAAAGTGAACAAAAAAAAAACTCATAAGCAAGGAAAAGAGATTTGACACAACCTTTGATGACTTTGAGAAGAAACTTGTATTTGTGCTCCGATCTTGCAAGAATCACACCGATTTTGTAGATTTTGACTTGCAATTTAAAACCCCCAAAAAATACTTCAAGAATCGTTTCCTCTTTCAAGCTTTTTTCAATGAAACTCGCAAGAAACAATGGATCTTCGCACAAGCTTTTCGAATGGCAACTAAAACCAAGAGATGGCGCCTCACCGGCGACGAATGGCGGTGGTCGGAGGCGGTGAACAGCGAATGCCCATGTGTGGCAGTAAGAAGATGAGAACCCCAATGGAGTTCTTGGTGGGTTTTTGCAAATGGGGGGAGAGATTCTTCTCTCCTTCTCTCTTTCATCTCTCTTCAATCAAATTATCTTTGTGCCCCCAACTCTTTTCTTTTTTCTCACAAAACAACCTTGCTTATTTTTGCCTCTTAACTTCACTAAATGTCAAGCACTTAGCAAATTCAATAAACTCTCTCAATTGTAAATTAAGATCAAAATGCTTAATGATTTAATGAATGCAATGACATTTATATAGATTTAAAAAAAAGTGCACATGAGTTTAATAAAATTGGCTCCACCTAATTAAACCCCCAATTATTTATATAACTAATTCAACCTAATCTTTAATTTGTTAATTGATTCTTTTAATTAACCTAAATTAAAATGTATTTAATTAATCCTAAACACATTTAATCAACTTAGCAAATTAACATTTAATTCCATGTTATTATTTAAGTGCAAGCCAAATAATTATAACAATATCCACCTTGGCTAGAAACATAACATTACACAATGTTAATTGCAACCTAATCATCATTTATATTAAAATAACTCATCAACCAATCTATGTCAACAATGTCATAAACACTAAACTCATTCAAACATAGCCTCAATATTTTTCTCTAAAACAATCAAGGTTTAAAAAATAAACTCATGCCACTACTACAAAAATTGAGTTAGTTGACGCGCATAGAACGTCAACTATATAGTCTAGTTGACGCTTTCAAAAGCGTCAACGAATCGACTGTCAACTAAAGTCACTATAATTGACGCTTGCGAAAACGTCATCTAATGATATAATTGACATGTTCAAAATGTCAAGACCAAAAGTGATTGACACACAATAAGCGTCATGTGATGGTTTGGTTGACGTTTATAGAACGTCAACGAAATGTTTTGTTGACATTTTGTTAATGTCAACGGTAGTTTCGAAACGTCAAGTAAATGTACATATGTCGACGATTTACCAATGTCAATGAAATATAAAGTTGATACTTTCGAACTTCAAGTTAGGTCTAGTTCTCGACACTTACAAAATGTCAATAAATATTAATGAGTTTTTGTTTTAAATTTTAAATTTCAGCTCTATTTAACTAGTTCTCCAATCATCCTATCAATATACACAATGATATATTACTGGACAAAATTTCAACATTTCGACATAAGCATAAAACAAAAAATATGTGTCAGTACTCGTGTTTTATTCATAATCCAAAATCATAAAGAAAGAATGTAACTACACTTCCAAACTTTATAAATATTGAAAAACTATAACATATTGACTTCATTTGAATTACCCAGCTATTTCCAAAACTATTGTATACATTAAAAAAAAAAAAAAATCAAATCTTCAAAGTTTGTACACTTCCAAATAATGTCATACGAAATCATCCGTTGTAGAGTCCAAGGAAATCATCTCATTCGACACGTACTTCATCCAACTCACTTTGCGTGCTTGGATCTCTCGTATCAATCTATTAACATAAACACTCAAATAGTAACTATTTATAACAAATGATAAATTTGGAGACTAAACAATATAAAAAACATATATTCTAAAACTAAACATATAATAAATAAAGAACATACTACATTTTTATGGTATATGTAGCGTCCAAGGAAGTTCGTTCATTCTACTTGCACTTCATCTAACTTTAATTCTATATATGAGCTCTTCGTATCAACCTATAAGAATAAGACACAAAACTCGATCTTACTTCAATAAGAAATGCATGAGGAAGCTAGCTCATATATATGGTATACTTTTATGATCCTCGCATCAACCAAAAGGAACAATGGAAAGGCTTCTGATCATGAATTTGGTGAAGAAAATTACACATTGGCTTAAAGAAACAAGAAAAAAGGGAAAGCCTTTTGCCTATGAATTTGGAAAAATAAATTTCATATAAAATTGAAATCATGAAAAAAAAAAATCTAGTGTCAATTGAGAAAAAGATTCAAAGAAAAGCAGAGGGGTCAAGCAACAAAAACCTGAAAGAACACATGTCAAAGTAGAAGGACAAACAAAAACATTAACTTGAAAATTCTTACGAATTCACTGAAACCAAAATGAGTCAAATGGATGAAACAACTTCTTCGTAGGATTCTAAAATCTACTCAAAATTTAGTGAAAAAAAATAATCACACTCCACAACTTACCCTAAAATCTGACAATCAGTATAGAATTAAAAAAAATAATAATAATAAACAATTCATCAAAACTACAGCAACAAAACTTAGAATAAAGAAAATCAAATGAAGGCATCAAAACCAAATTGAGATAATTTTAAAAAAAAAAAAGCAGTAAGGAACAAAAGACCTCAAATCTTATATCTTTTATTGAAACACACAAAACATAAAGCAAACCACATTTGAAGAAATGTTAACAGTAAACGAAATGAACCAACCTTGATGCATAATTACAAGTTGAAAATGTGTCATGTGAGGTGAATGTCTCAATTTCAGCAACAAAAATTAACAAGCTTCTTAATAGCAATGGCTTATGTCTTTTGAATACCAATGGTTTGGGTAAACACTTCCACCCCTTCATTGGCGATAATTATAGAGAACAGATAAGTGGATTGGTGAATAGGATTGACGATTAGATTTTAATTATTTTTTTTACATAAAACTTTGAAGAAATTGTTGATTGAATTTGAAATTTAAAAAACAAATGGAGAAAAATGAGTAAAACATTACTGTTTTATTTAGATTTTAAATAAATAAGAAATTCCTCAAGACGTGCGACTTGCGTTCTTGAGGGCTAAATGAAAAGGTACTTGCCTGGAAAGACGATGCGCCAACATTGAGCCTGGAGATTTTTTTAGCCTAAGGCGTGCTTTTTAGGG
The DNA here is from genome assembly GCA_037833695.1 of Sechiopsis laciniata. Classification (NCBI taxonomy): domain Eukaryota; kingdom Viridiplantae; phylum Streptophyta; class Magnoliopsida; order Cucurbitales; family Cucurbitaceae; genus Sechiopsis; species Sechiopsis laciniata. The sequence goes on along the minus strand of JBBMKA010000030.1, from coordinate 5,688,407 downwards.
CTTTTTAAAACACTAAACACTTACCCTAATACTCAAGTTTCTGTGTAAGTTCTTAAAAAAGACTAAAGAAAGTAAAATAGTGTAGAGTAATGTTTAAACACTACATGGCTAATAATCTTCTAAACCAATCTTTTTATTTTTTTTTTTCAAGGAAGGAATTCCAGTGCAGCTTGCTCACGATGGTTTAAGAATTTATGTGTCTTTAAAGAGATGATATATTCTCGTTTAAACTTCTCAGTTTTGGTACTGAACTAGAGAAATGAAAAAGAATATGAAAACAAATACAATTTCTAAAAAGGCAAAGTGAAAAATGAAGGCCCCGTTTGATAATCATTTTGATTTTTGATTTTTTGTTTTTGAAATTTAAGCTTACTTTGCTCAATTTTCCTACAATGTGTTCCATCTTTCCTACAATATATCAATTTTTCTTTAAGAAAGTATGTAAATGCTATCCAAATTTCAAAAACAAAAATAAGCTTTTGGAAGCTACTTTTATTTTTTTTTTTCCAAATTTTGATTTGGTTTCTAAAATTATATGTAAGATGTAGACACTACTACAAATATGACTTTCTATGACAGTTCATTAAACACAAAAAAAGTAGAAATTCAAAAAACTGTCATAAAAATAAAAAACACGCATTTTTAAGTGAAAGATTAATAACTTTTAAGTTATAAGAAATTTATGACAGTTAATAATTGTCATAAAAAATTCTTTTTTTTTTGTGATTTTACATTAAATTATGACAATTTTATAATTGTCATAAAAGAAATGCTAGATATATGCCTTAAATTGTAATATCTATGGAAATTTATGACATTTTAATAATTGTCATAGAAATTCGTACATTTAAATGATAATATTTTAATTTATTTATAAGAGTCATGACAATTAAAAAATTGTCATAGAAAATAAAGGTTCTAATAATTAGAAAATGATGTTCTCAAAATAATAATAATAAAAATATTGTTATAGATTTACGTTTTAATTTTTTTTTTCGGTCGATTTTCGGTTTGACCTATAAAATCGAAGAAAGCTGAATCAATATCACCCATATTTTTGTATACGAATAAAAGTGTTTATTTCATCGGAAATTTTTAAGCACATAATTATAAATTTGGTTTTTTTTTTAGTTTTTGCATGTTCCTTATCTCAAACACTTTTTTAAAAATTAAATGGGTTGATGATGGGATTGGTTATCTAGTTTGGTGTTATTCCAT
>JBBMKA010000030.1:5642407-5652567 GCA_037833695.1 Sechiopsis laciniata | reverse complement strand
TATTATCAAAAGCAATAAGTACATATATTACAGATTTTTAATTCAAATTAAAATAAGATATAGATACACCTACAAAACATTCCAAAATTTGAAAATTCTATATATTTATAGTAAAATTATGAAATAAAACAAAATACTTATATATGAATACTATATTTTTATAAATTAATATAGTTTATAGATATAAAATTGAAAATTTATTGTGAATAACAAATTCTAGCATAATATTTAATTTGATTGAAATCAATCAATTTCACTCGATTAAAATTTAATAACTTTTGACAATCAATTTAATGTAATTGGATTAATTTTTTCTAAAATTTTGATATTTGTAGATTTTTTTTTTGTTACTCATGAAAAATCATCTATAAAATTAGTATAATTAATAATATAACAACATAAATATTATTATTTATAAGAATAAAATTAAAAAATGAGTATATATTAAAATAAAAAATTATTTATATAAAAAAAAGTATAAAAGTTATTATATTATAAATTAAAATGATAAATGGTTTATATAAAAAAAATAAAATGATTTAAAAATATTAATATTATGGTTTTAGAGAATAAAATAATATATTAATATATAAATATATTTTTGACCAAATTAAAAATGAAGAGTTGACTAAAAACAATAAAAATAACTGAAAAGTAAATAAAAGTTGATTTTGAAAAATAAAATCTAAAAGAAGACAAAGGATCCTTATTACAGTTTACAATAGCTGCCACTATGCCACAGTCTTAAGTAGTGATAATAAAGGACTTGATGTTTTAAGAATATAAATAAAGCTACATAAACACATTAAAAATCAAAATAGAACAAGAGAAACTCTATTTGAGAGTTTCTCATTTTTTAGCCAGATCTTAGAAACGTTTTTGTTAATTTTGAGAACAAGAAACATGAACAGTTACCAAACAAGTCTTTTTCTTAAAAAAAGAGAAACAGAAACGAGAAACGGGAAACGAAAACATTGCCAAATGGGCCCTAAGTTTTTAGTTTTTCAAGGCCATCTTAACCATAATGGTTACTAATATTGCTATTTTTAACTAGCTTAAAATAAAATGTTAAATTTAGTTTTTTTTTTCAATAAAAATTATAAATGTAGTTAAACTTTGAAAATTTTGCATGTATAATAAAAAAAAAAAGACAACATATTTCCATCTATAATACAAAATTAAAATTAATTCATTTGTAGCAGTAAATCCAAATTGAAATGTATCAGCCATAAAATTTAATCAGTGATAGAATTCTATCACGCTCATTATAGCACTAGTTGAGTTCTATCACCAATAAAAAATCATGTACTATACATAAATTATTTTAGAAATTGTGCATATAAGAGGTAGAATGGGCTGATGGTAAATTCCTTTAAATTTTCATATTTATTTTTAACAGATTTATTTTTGGAAAAAGTTATTTTTAATCTTGGAAAAGTGTTTATTTATTTTTTATGTTTTAAAATCAAACATTTTTATTCCTCATATTTATTAAGGTTTGATTTTAGTATTTGAAATAACAACGTTGCTAATAACTTAATAAATTAATGAATAAATTAATTTTAAATTTTAATATATTAATGGTGGAGTTATTTTATCTGTGACATAAGTTTAATTTTTAAGAGAAAATAAGTAAAAAAAAAAAAAAAAAGAGAAAATTTTAAAGACATACTAGCACTAAAATTAGAGTATTATTAATTAAAGGTAACAAAATTTGTTCTTCAAAAAAAAAAAAAAAAAGCAGAATTTGATTTTAAAATAGATGGATTAACCTTTTTTTTTTTTTTTTTTAACCTGGAGATTAACAAAAATAATTTCCCTCTTTTTTTGTTATAAATATGTAATAGATCTTAAAAGCTTTAACTTTTAAAATTTCCAATTCATATTTAAGAAGTCTATAAATTATAGAAATATCCAATAGATCTTAAATTTCAAGAATCTTTCAAACAATTAATTAAAAGTTTAGAGATCTACAAGACAATAATTAAATTTTCAAGAGCTAAGTAAAACCTACTAGACAGTAATGAAAAATATTAGTGCTAGTTTTGACCGGTACTAAATAATATAAATATATCGAAGAGGTTGGTGACATGTTAATTTCATTATTTAATGATAATTCAATTCAATAATATGATCATATGTACAATACTAAAAATTAATATTTAACTCTCATTTAATAAGTTGCAGCATGTATATTAAATCAGTATAAAATGTCATAGTTCAAAACCATTATCTTTTACTGCTCAAAAAAAGAAAAAAACTATTATATATATGGGTTTAGGGTTGGAAAGCTTACCATGCGATCCATCAATGTATCGCTTAAATCTGCGCCTGAAATAATGACAAAAAAGCAGACAAGATATGATTTCAAAAAAATAAAATAAAACATGATATATCAATATCATCAATATATATATATAAAAAAAAAAAAAAAAAATTATTTATACGGTTTGAATAAAAGTTAGAGTTTAGCTTCAAAAATTAGTATTTAATTCTTATGATTTTAAAAAAGTTAGAATTTGGTTTATATAGTTTTAAAAATTAAAATTTAATCTCTATTGTTTGATAAAATTTAAAAAATAGTCTTATCGTTTCTAATAGTTAGCGAATTGAATGGGTGAAAGTTAGTTATTCATGTTTCAATGATAACAATGTGAGTTAAGTGATTGATTGGGCAAAAAAATTAGCATGAATAACTAATTTTCACGTACATAATTTCCAATGATTACAAACAAAAAAGACTAATTATTAAATTTTATCAAATCATGTGAACTAAATTCTAATTTAAAAAATTATAAGGATTAAATTTTAACTGTTTTCGAAGTAAGGACTAAATTCTAATTTATCCTATATATATTTGATAGACCGATTATTATTTTTATTCAACTTATTTTGTTTGTTTGTTTTTTTTTAAAATTTTTTTTATCTTTAATATCGGTGCTGTCTGGACTAGCTTGGCATGCTATAATCTCTACACAGCAAATCAAATGAAGCTTTGCTCTTTTGGCTTAAATTCACCTTTTGTCGGTCATAAGTTCATGTACTAATAATAGTTATTAAACCTAAATGAAAGTTTTTTATCTCTTCCTTTTTATTTTGCGAAAGTAAAAAAGTAAAATTCTAATTTGGCCTGAAGCGTCGTATCGTATACAGCTCCCGGGAAATCGTGGAAGTGGAGGACGGGAAACGCAGTTCAGAAACCCTAGAATTTGAGAGACGTTACTGTGCAGGTTTGATCTTATTCTATCTCTGTAAAATTCCATTAATATTTCCTAATTTTTTTCCAAATCAATGTTCTCTAAATCGCACATCTAAATCTTTATCTTGTTCGTCTGCTTCTGCGGTTCCGATTTCTGTTTCTGTTTATTTTTCTATCGTGATCGATTCTATCTGACTAGAGAAAATGGTTTGTTCATGTTTGGTGGATGATCTTGACCTAGTAGAGATAGGTGTGAGAAGGGCGTGTAGATTTCTTCTAAACTCAAAGAATTTTTTTTGGGAAACCGAGGAATCCGAGTTTCGCTCTACTATATCTGAGATAATCATGTCTGTTCCTAGGCCAGGTACCTGAAAAATTGAAGGAAGGGAGATACGGAGGTGTCTACAAATTAATGGGGCACACCTCCAAAATTCAAGCCTTCGACCACTCCATCAACCCATGGAAACTTCCGAGCTCAAAGAATTAATTTCCTTGTAAGCAAAGAAACACTTATCAGTCTTCTCCTGACACAGGGAGATCAATCTGGGGCCTAATAATTTCTCAACCAAAGCCTTGGTCTTAATCCACAGCCAATTAAAACACAAATGTAGACATCAAACTAGTAAAGGAAAACTACCAGAAGCATTGGCATTACGAAGATGAAACTTCTTACGCTTGAGATGAACCAAGTAAATGACCCGACAGCCAATTATCAACACACCTAGTGGTGGATTTTGAAAAGCCTTGGGGGTTAACTCGATATCCGATTCCTATCCACACTAATTGAGGTATATGAATGTACCAAGGACACTGTATAATAGGGGGCTCTGAAACTGTAAAGGGGCGAAGCTTACCCGAACGATGAGCCCAACTACAACCAAAATCCTCCCTTTGTCAATGAACTCGTCATCATACAACTTAGAGCCCCAAGAACGCACGGAACGTGCCCAATAAATGCTCACAAAAGACCAAGAACGCTCACAGAGGAGCCCCACACATGCTCACAAACCAACCTCCGGCGAGGAAGGAATGAAAGGAGCCCGAATCTCCTTAACTCAAAGAACCATATGTGGATGAATCAATTATGCAATGTGTATAGGAAATGCGAATATTTTTGGTTTAACTTGTAATTCTGTACTTAGTTCTTGAGATTTTGTTTTGTTTAAGAGTTTTATTTATTTATTATTATTTACTTTGTTATATGGTTAGGCTTTGAATTAGCAACACAATGGAGTCTTCAACTCCGGAGGTTTCATTTGAGGTCCAGCAACAAAAGATTTTTTCCCTTCTTGATTTCATGATGGAGTGTAATAGGAATCATAGATTTGCTTCAATGATGTTGGAACCAGAGAACTCCTTTGCTTCACTAATGATGAAGGATGCTGTACTTGATTCTGCTATAGTAGTTGAGGCTCTTACTGTTTTAAGGACTTCTGAAGATGAGAATGAGATTGTCAATGTTCCCAAGGAACATGTTGAGGATAACTTACCTAAGTTTCATCCACCTCGGAAGGGTCTGTCAGCAGTTAGAAGCTTTCCTCCTGGGTGTGGAAGAGGTGCTCTCCCAGTTATAATTCAACGTGGCTTGAAATGCTCGCAGAATGATGGTTCAAGAACTAAAAAAGGGCATTGTTACGATGAAGCAGCATCAACCATAGTTGCAAAGAAATCGAGTGCTGCAAGTTTCTCTGGAGTCAGTCCAATCTCTCACAGAACAGGGTCTGAAGACCATAAATTTTTGGAGGATAAAATAAGGAAGACGTCTGGGAATGAGGATGGAAGTATGGACGGAAAGTCTCGGAGAGAGTTTGACGGGGTGGAATCAAAGCTAGGAGAACTTGGAACTGGCCCTGAATCTATTGTGAAAAGGGTTGTCGTGCAGGCTTTGAATGCATCGCCAAATTGTCCATGGAGACAAGGAAAGAGGATGTTTAAATCAAAACTAACCAACAGAAATCTCGAAGGTTAAGAGCTTTAAGACCAATGATTTGCTTAATTTTTTCTGTGAATGTGTATACATCCACAGAATGAGTTGAGCAAATGGTTTCATCTTCATTCATCATATCCTAAAAGACAATTATTGACAAGCTTACCTGAGAAGTTTGTCTTGTATGCAACGGCCTTTTCAAGATATGCACCGTTGAATGTACAGCCACTGAAATCTGATTCCCTCATATCAGCAGAGGTGAAATTGGCTCTCCTGCATCATATCAGTCATTAGATTCATATTTCATTGGTAAGCACCAAGTATGAGATAGCTCCCGAAATACTGAATCATGAAGCCTTGCAACTCTCTTTGAATTAAGTTGCCATTTCAAAGCAATCTAATCTCTTTATTCACTATAGCTATACTGCCCTCCTGTCTTATTGGAGAGACCTTTTGTAACTACCCTTTGGGGTAGCTTTTGTTAACTTCATATAACAATGAAATTGCTATATACCCTTTGGGGTAGCTTTTGTTAACTTCATATAACAATGAAATTGCTATATACCCTTTGGGGTAGCTTTTGTTAATTTCATATATCAATGAAATTGCTATATAGTCTCCCTACCTTTTGGGGTAGCTTTTGTTAAATTCTTACATCCTTGAAATTGTTAGATAGTCTGTCTTTTCTTCCATTCTGACTAGTTTCTTAGAACATGTATTGCAAGGATTGCTAGAATCATAGCATTTTTTTTTATCTCTCCGGGCCAGCTTGCCACCTCGACTATTGTTATGGAAAATACTTCATGATCCTAGAATATTTAGATGTCAAGGAAACATCTAAGAAATTTCTTGGTAGGTGGCCACTGTAAATTGAACTCATCGCCTCTTCATTTCTCAAAACCCTTTTAATCTTGACCACTAAACCTCTATGATGGTTTAGAATCCTAGCATATTGACACAAAGAAATTGTGAAACATGTGGAAAACTACCTGAAATTTTCGTTCACATGCACAGCTTTCCTGTTCATAAAAGAAAATGATAGATTATTAGAATAAGCAAGCTTTCTTCATCCACTTTGGCCATAAACAGAATAGTCTCTTGAAAGTCCCAAGACCTGAGATCTGCAGAGCCAAATTGAGCAGCAGATCCAATCCCGAATTCCCCACGCGTATCCGCCTCATACTTGTTGAGTTCAGCAAACGAAGGCATGGCCGAGCTAAAACTAACAACTGCAGCAGCAGCCAAAGCAGCTGAAACCAGCTTCTGCCATCTCTTGGGCTCTGAAATCTTACCTATATGTTTCTTCTCTGAACAATCTTCCATTTCAAGGAAATTCAAGTTAGCATGGAAGCCAGCAGACAGTATAAGAATAGAGAAAAATAAGCAGGCTCTCACCTTGAGTTTGATGATCCCTTTGTGGGTTTATTTGGCAGACCATGGAAATTGGTTTTCTGGGTTGTAGAGACCTTGGAAGCTTATTAGATTTAGAGGAAGAAGATGAGGGAAGGCATTTCACTGATAGTGAGGAGATTGAAGAAAGTGCCATGAGAGTGGGAATTAGGGGTTTTTCTGGGCTAAGTAGAGAAGAAGGGAAAGAAAACAAAGAGAGAGAATTTAGTGTTTAAAGTGATTTATGCGTCTGTTTCTATAGGTGGACAACTTCTGGTTTGAATTTGTATACCTGTTCTCTCTCTTTGGGGCCAATGTGTTAGCCACTTGTGAGATTTATGCACCAGTCATAATTGGATAAAATGGAAGCTTGTGATTTTTTAATTTTTTTAATTTTTTTTTAATTTTTTTTATTTTTGAAATGGGCTGCTTTTACAAGTGAAATCCTTTTGACTCAATTGGCATTTTTTGTATTGCTATGATGGTGTTCTGTATCATTTGAATACTGGTGGACCTAACTTTTCTATGAAGGCTTAAGGCCCACTTGTAATGGGCCGTTGGGTGGAGTTGCCTTATTTGAGGCCCAGTAGGCCAGATCAAAGAAAAAATAACATCAAAGCTACATTTTTGTTGAATTTGCAAGTCTTGACAAAGTTATTTAGGATGTGTTTACATACAGGGTTTGTTCAAGGGTAGGCCCCACCTCTCGTTTGAATGAAATAGTTCTAAAAATCCCTAAAAAAGGTCCCTCATAAACTCTCCACAAACTTTTAAGTTACAATATCATTTATATGTTCATAATCTCTCTATCTAAAGAAGGGTAACTATATGCTACTGCCATCATTCATCGTCAATTTAAAATAAGTTTTTTTTTTATCACAAGATTCATAACTATTTTCTAAACAAGAGTTTCTGTCACAATCATTCATAACTTATTTATCCAAATTATGATTTATTTTCACCAAACCTTTCACAATCCGTCAAAACTCCTCGTAACCACCATCTTTCATTTCTAAAACCTTCTATCTTAACACATCTTAATGAATATTATACAAATTAGGGAGTTTATAATAAAATTTAAAAAATGAGAGAATGAGAAAGAAGAAATGGGAGAGGTTATGAAAAATCATGTCAAAGAAAGACGAAGACATGAATGAGAGAGAAATAGACAAAGGCATGAACACTACTCATAGCCCTGCACCTCCCTCTATCTTTTGATTTGTGGGCCAATTTCTTCCAATATGTGATTTCAACCCACCAACTTCTTCATTACTATCATTTCCAAATTTCCCAACCCCATCATTACTAAATCACCAATCTTGTAATTATATTTCTTGATTCAACTTATTCCTTAAAATTGTATGCACATTCTTAATGTACTTTCAGCAATAATCTTAGTCTTTATATGATTTTGATTTTTTTACATCAAAATGCTACATTAACTATAATGTCTTCATACAAATAATCTGAGGCTTGTATATATTATATCATTATCAATTAATTTTAAGATGAAATCTCATATTTATTTATTATCATTTATTAAATGGGAACGATGATACACGGGTAAATATATTTTTACTTTTTATATTAATGAATCTCAAAAGTTTGCATAAGAGAAAACCACGTCTCTTCCATTGTTATCTTTTGACATATTTTTTTAATAAGAATAATAAATAAATTAAAGATTGATTTCTTTCTTTTTTTTTTTTATGATAATTAAAGATTGATTCTTAACTTAGGGTGAAGTCATACCAAGATCAACAATGATTATAACATTGAGAATGGATTCATAAAAAAGTAGGTTTCCATTATTTCTTTCTTTAAATACCATGGGTCCATACATTAAACTTCATACACAAGTACATGAAATTTTGTCCACATTCCACAATTTTCTCTCATTCACATTCCAAACTTATTGCAAAGGACAGTTTCAATTATGAAGTACCCAATGTGATATTTAAGTGAAGGTAAGAAAAAAGAAAACAGAAACCATATTATTAATAAAGAGAAGAAGGCATGGAAGAAGTTATAAATTTATATACATGTAATGTTAAAAAGCAAAAGGTTGGTCAATTTTCTCTCTCAAGGCAAAAAGGCAAAGCCACTATTCATCACTTATTATAACATTTAAAACAAAGATTGATTTGAAAACATCTTATCAACTTTATCAATAATGGAACGATAATTTTATGGTCAAGAAATTGGAAATAAAACTAAAATGTTATAAATTCAATTCATATGGGACACATATTTAAGAAACCAATTCTTTACAAATTTTTGTTAGAATCCAGATTTTTTAGAATTAAGAAATTTGTCTCATAAAAATAATTGAGTTTGAATACTCAAGTAATATCAAGGAAAAAATATCAATTATGTAGGAACAAAAAACATTCAAAACAATGACAAAGATTGGAAAGAAACAAGAAAGATCCTGAAATATATCCTTTTTCTTTTAACTCTCACTCCCTATTTTTATCCCATCCATACCATATTCATCATCATATATACATACACATATTATCTATATCTATATATATATATATATATATATATATATAAATTAAACATTTTTTGCAAGTACGGTACTGAAAGCTCGAGCCTCGTGCTGTTTGCAGGGACAGCAAAGGACTTTGCTTCAGATTCCTTTGCTTGCCCTAATCTCACCTAACCCACATTCATATCCCCCTTTTTTTTTCTCTGTTTTTCTTCACAATTATCATTATTATTTTTGTTTCCACGATGAGACGAGTTTGTATGTACTTCGATTAATATTATAGAACATACAATCTTACTTTAATCTTACAATATTTGAATGTCAATGAAATTAATAAAAGAAATTAATTTCTAAGAAACATAACTTGAATCCCCTCACGTATATATTTTGTCCATTGGTTTTTTTTTAAATTATTATTATTTGTAATATATTAACTTAATATGTCACAAAGATAAATCAGCTCTTCAGCTTTGGGACGATATCATCATTTCTGCGGTTTCTTGGTGCTCGAAATCGAGTTTGGTTTCTCAATATAATGTTGCTACTCTTTCTGCCATCTGGAAAAATATTTTGTAAGACTTTTTTGGCTCTTTTGTTGGGCATGTTTCTTACATACACCCTTATATAAGTATCTGTTTTCAAAAAAAAAGTTAATATGTCATAAATGGCTAATTCAAACACATAAAAGAGATGAAGATAGGGGATACGTATAGGATTAGGGTTAGGGATGTTTGACTCTTGGGGATTTGGGTTTATTTAATGAATGAAGTTAAAGTTTGTGTAAATGAATACACTGTTATTGATGCTTGAGTTTATGTGATATGCATGTATTTTGTTTTTTAGTTTTTCATGTTAATGTTAGTGGATATAATTTGAAAAGTGGGTTTTTTTTATTAATTATGATTAAGTATGGATTGTAGGGAATAATAAGTCATTTTTCATAACATTTGGGAATTATGTGGAGTATAGATTAGTGATAATCAATAGGTAATTTTTATTGATGTTAGAAGTTTGAATCTTATGATTGAACTCAAAAAAGAAAAATTACAATATTTTCTTAAATTCTAGGTTATATAAATTTTATCTAAAAGAGGATGTCTGAAAAAAAATTAAGTTCATGATTCATATCTCAAAACCGACTTTTGTATGTA
>JBBMKA010000030.1:5627561-5642307 GCA_037833695.1 Sechiopsis laciniata | reverse complement strand
CTTCAGCCACCGACATAATTTCCACCACACACCTTGCATAACCGCCAAGTCAATGCCCATGTGCAACTTGTGGAACTGCTGACATCACATCCTCTACCATGGCAAAGCGAACATACCATGAGGATGATTTTTTTCTTTCTTCAGAGGAAGTCACTAGATCCCCCGACGAGAAAGACCGCATCAGTATTCGAACAAGAGCTTTTTGACGAACTTGCTTTGTTAGAACAATTGTTTCTCATGTGACCAGATTGTCCATATTCCCAGCAGCCTCTCTTTTGCACAAAGTTTTTCTTCTTCTTCCAATTGTCAAATACCAGTGCTGAATCCTCTGATAGAAGTTTTTCTTCTTCTTTCTTCTGATAGAAGTTTTCTAGTATCCTCTGCAAAATTTAAAGACTTTTTTCCGTACATCAAGATTGGCTTCATATGTTCATAAGAAGGGGGAAGTGACAAGATAAGTCTTAGTGCCTTATCCTCATCTTCTATCTTCACACCAATCACCTCCAGCTCAAAGACAACGCCATTGAGAATACTCAGATGATCTGAGATTTTCGTACCTTCCTCCATTAGCAGCGTGTAAAATTGCTCCTTTAGGTACAACCGATTTGAAATGCTCTTTGGTTGATACATTGCTTCAAGCTTCTCCCAAAGCTCTTTGGCTGTTGATATTCCATGCACATTAGTAAGAACATTCTTATCCAAATTTAATCTGAGGGCACTTGCAGCTCTCAAATCCATTTCTTCTCATTCGTCATCATTCATGCTGGACTTCTTAGAACCTTTGCTGGAACCACCACTAGACTCTTACCATCACCGCTTGATTTTCAGAATCACGACCACTTGGTCTTCCCTTCAAAGACTTGTGTAATCCAGATTGTATCAGCACATCTTTGACTTGCACTTGCCACAAGCCAAAATTCATTCTTCCATCAAATTTCTCCACATCAAACGTCACTGAACTCATAAAGCCTGCCATTTCTGCTTCAATCCTAGCAAATCTGCAAATAATGATCAACGTCCAGTTGTAACTTGTTTTAAGAATTTTTTTCTGATATGGAAGCTCAGACAAAGCTGCAACCACAGAGCATACTCAGAAATTCATAAAACTACAAACTTAAAGCTCTGATATCACTTGTTGGAAAAAACCTTCCCTAATAACAGCAGAAATAAGCAAAAAAATACCGAGAAATTAAAAGGAAACAACAAAATAAAGAACACAAGAATTTACGTGAAAAAACTCCAAATTGGAGAAAAAAACTACGGACACAAAGAACTTCCACTATGTGAAAAATCGTTACATTCATACAAAATTCTCTCTCCGACCCCAATTACAAAAACACTCTCTTCAAAACTTATACTACTCACACCCTTTGTTCCACTCTTTACAAGAGAATACAAAAGAAATTTAACTAGAGTCAGTACATCAAGCTTAAAGTGCTTCTGACTGGAATGCTTTGAAACCAAAGCCTTATGCTCCTTTTATAGTGCTTAGAGCACACCACTACCTTGCATCATTCTAATGTAGAACAAATTTACTTCTAATATTTTGCCAAAACCCAACAGAAAGTTCAACCACGAAATTAACCTATGACTAGACTCACTTTGTATAGTCAATTTTTGTGTAGTTTTTTAGTCAACAGACTACGAAAGGAGCATGCTCTGATACCAGTTGTTAGGGGACGACTACCCTACCTTGGATCCTCTACGTTGGTATGATATAGTCAACTTTGGACATAAGTCTCATGCCTTTGATTTTGGTCATCTCCCAAAATACCTCATACTAATAGAGGTTATGGTCATTCCATTTATACCCATGATTTTTTCCTTCTCTTTCTCATGTGAGACAATTAGTTGCATGCAATACCAACATCTTTCCCTCAACCAAAGTATCACGAGCCTCCCTTAGAAGGTTAACACCATTTAACCGAATTACATTTGAGTTTAACAACTTCCACCATGAAGACTCAACTACCAATTAACCTATTACTGGAGCCTAATTAAAACTTCTCTCAAAATCCTTTTAATTTCTCTTAAATTCAAACCTACTTCTTGGGAAAGTGAGCCACTACATTCTTGGATAAAAAAGCTTCTTCCTTTCAGACCCACAAAGGGCTTCTCTCTCTCAAATAATCATGAGATTGAGACCTATGCCACTGTTTACAATAATAAATAAAACTTTTCTTTTTTCTCTTTTATTTTTTCTTCCTTTTTGAGTGAGAATAGATTTTTTTTTACCTGTTGGTAATTGACATTTTCACTATGCATTAAGTCACCATCTCTTCTTTTGATAAGTAAATGCCTTTAACCGAAAGCTGAAATGTGGAACTGCTGGAACGCATGCATGCTTCAATCTCAAGATTTCATTTTGTTCTTCTAACCACAAAAAAAAAAAAAAAAAAAAACTTTATTATTATTTTTTTGTTTTAGAGACCGAATATGGTGAGACAAGCAACAGAAATGTTACCTTTTTCAACATTGTAATGTCTGAAATGAAGCTTGTTTTTTTTTCTCAAGAAAAAAAGGCATTTTGTTTCAATAATTGCTTTTGAGTTTTTACAAGTCACGCTTATCTGCCATAAAAAGATTCATGTTGCACTTAAATTTGTAAGATCTAGATTCGAAAAAAACAAAAATAATAAACACAAATAACAATTGCGCAGGCTTTTCGCTTCGAGATTGGAAGGACAATGTACACAACAATTTCTCTAAAACACTTTTTTTTATTTTTCAATTAAACTTTCTTTATAACTCTCTACACAACTTTTCTTTTCTTCACTCTCTTTTGCTCTACGATTTTCTGTACAATTCACAATAAAGGAACACTCTGTTTATAACATATTACAAATTTGGTCTCCAAGTTTTTACCAAAATGGTTAAAACAATAAAATCTACTAATTCCTTAATTACTCTCCTTAATTGCCAATCCATTAATTCTTTAATTGTCTACCCACTAATTCTTAAATTAAATATTCAAAAAATACATTAAAATATTTTTAAGTTTATTCCAACAATTGTTTTTTGTTTTGTTGTTTGTGTCTGTTTTTCCCTCGCATATTAAACTTTTTTTTAGCTAAAAAGTTAAAAACTTTCTTGTGTTGGGGGAAGGGAAGCATCTTATGTTGGGATTTAGTGGGCTCATTAGTTGAGTGGGTATCATTGCTTGATAAGATCTCAGATAAACATTTCTAAAAGTTATGCCACATTAATAGAAACCAAATGGATTTTTAATGGAGGGTTGTCAAGAATTTACTTCATGTGCGATTTGGGATCTTTTTGACATTGTTGGGTTTTCCTTCTTTGTATCTGTCTAGGGTCATGTTAATTACGTATAAAGTTAAATGTTTTTTTCCCTTACTATTATGTTAGGAGTATCTTGTAATTATGTTTCGTATAAAATTAGCATTGGAGATATTCACCTTATGGTAATTGTTCTACATTGGAAATATGGGAATTATTCAACATTTTTATTATGAGTGTGTTTAGGCCACCAAAATTTAAGGAGTAGAATGGAAATGAGAATGATTCTCAATGTTTGGGTCACCGGGAACCATTCTTCCCATAATCGTGTTTTGTAAAAAGCATTTTTTTCATTCTCCTCCAAACTATATTTTTTTATTCTCTCTCCAACAACTTATATACATCACATCACTATTTTTCACTTTCATCATATTCATTATTTTATTTTTCTCATAATCATTTTCTTCACTCAAAACACAAATAATCATGCTCTTCATTCCAAACACAAATAATAATTCTCCCCATAATCATTTCCACTCCTATTCTCCCTCATCCTCATTCCCCTATAATCATTACCATTCTCCTTCTCTCAAACACACTCCTATAAGAGATATGAGTTATTTTGCTCATTGCCAATTGATTTTGAGGTGTAGAAGAAAAAAGGAGAGAGATAGACCGACTGATTATTTAAGGAGCGATCTCATTTGTTTGAACCATGTAAGCGTGAAAATTTGAATATCTTATAATTATTGAAAAATATTGTATGAATTATTTTTAACAAAAAAGAAAAGAAAAGAATGATAGACGAATATATGAGCCGTTTTAAGAGGGAAAATATATACATGTGAATTACCCATAGAACTATTCATGTGAGAACAAAGTAAAAATGTAAATTGAGAAAAGTTTGATCAGCAAGAGCTAATTAGCTTACAAACACCGAGTTTTTTATGTTAAAGTTGTCTTATGAGCCATAAGTTCATGACAATAGACAATAATGGTGAAAAGGTTATTAATGAGGTTATGCTAATTTTTTTTAGATAAAAGATACTTGTATTAAGGGGAGAAGGGGAGCAAAGAGCTCAAGACTTACAAAAGCGCAAGTCAGTTTAAAACAATCATTACAATCAAGTAGTTTTTGAAATAAATAGAATTAAAACTACATTCAGCCGCAGAAAGTGCAATATCATTCCATATAAAGAGAGGAGATTTCCATCTATGATCAGACAAGAAGATTCTAGCCTTCCTTTCTTTCTATATCCACCAAAAAATCGCACCTCTTAAATTGGTAACCATCTCCATACGTTGAGAATTTACCTTGAAGCAAAACAAGCTGGTAAGCAAATGATCCATATCTTGAAAGTTCACAATGCTAGCCATGTATGGTGTTGGGAATTTAGCCATGTATGGAGGTTATGCTAATTTAATTATACTTAAGTAGTTAATTGTTAATAGTGGTAATGAAGGCCACTGAATAGAACAAGATAAATAACTTGGATTTTGATAAATCCAAGATGTTATAAAATAGAGAAAAGTACACTGACATGTTTTGAATAGAACAACTATTATGTCAGCACTGATCAATCAAAAAGTGAGAACTTCACATCGTTATATGTGTGAATTAAGTACACTATTCCACTTCCATGTGATTAAATTCTTATCCCAAATCAGCACCAAATTTAGGTCTACTTTATACAAATACACTAATGTTTGGTCTACGAGCTTAGCATGTCTAAATTTATAAATAAAAAATCAGTTTGGTTCAAAGTTGAGTCGAGATGTTATGATTGAATCATCATTTTTTTTAATTGAGTCTATAATTTCATTTTATCTATGAATTTACTTGTCTTACTATATATTTTTTATTTTTTAATCAAAACTTTTATTTGTGACAATGTGTAGGATAAGAAGAGTTGAACTTCTAACATTAAAGTTGTTAGTACAAGATGTCATTCTCATTTTGACTTTAAGATCAAAACTTAAAAAGTTATCAATGAAATTTTGATTTAAAATATAACTTTGATTATTTTCGTCAACAAAAATAGTAGTTCAGTGATATTAATGTACATCTAATGATTAAAATATTTTAGGTTCAAGAGTCCTCACCCCAAATAATTATAATCTAAAAAAAAAACTTTGATTGCTATAAGTTATTTATTCATTATGTTCTCTATACTCAATTTGAGACTGATTTCTTTATATTCTTAATATATCTTAGATTTTTTTTAAAAAAAAAAATTTATTATTTTTTTTAATTCTCTTACACTATCAAATGTTAAAGGTTGATAATTGATATTACCGTCATGAACATAGTTTGCTTTGTAAATATATCATCTACGAGGTTCAAATTTCTCTCGGCACATATATATTAAACTAACGATAATTATCTAGTACATCAAAAAGACAAAAAGTTGTTAAAAAACAAAACTTAAACTTGTGTAAGCTGTATATAACAATGGCATAGAAAAGTCTTATACAAGGAAAAATGCCTTATGCAAAACTCAGGTTTATGAGTCATCTAAAAAAAAAAAAAAAAATTGTAGTCAAGGATAACCAAACTTCAAAAAAAAAAAAAAAACTTATACATCAATATGTATACAACTTTGGCTTCTTTTCTTAGTACAAAAATGTGGGATACAAACTTTAAACCTTCATTTTTCTATGAAAATATCTTTAAGCATTGTACTAAGTTCACGTGTGACAACCATCGAAAATTAATCTAATGGTTAAAGATTTTAGTGTATTTGTTTGACGTAATTAATGAGCTATTTCAAATGAGATTTTACACCTTCTAAATATCTAAGAGAAAGAATTCATCTATATAGTAATCACCTACCTAAAAAATAATTTCATATAAATTTTCTTAACATTCAAAGGTTGTAAGATCAAACAATATATTTTATGAGATTAGTTGAGATGTATAAATTGACTCAGACAGTAATATATATATATATATATAAGGACTAAGCTGACAACTGACTAAGTTTTTGACTTTTTATTCACATAGTTATACAAGTTTAAGATCATGATCACACACTCCTAAGGTATAGTTAGAGAGGATTAATAGATATAAGAAAAGGGTAATGGGTTATCTAAAACTTTTAATAATAGAAAACAAAAACAAAAAAAAACAAAAAATCCTTTCTCAAAATTGCCTCCACTTTTATCTTCTTCTTGATAGGGAAGAGTGATGGAGGAACATCTGAAAAACAAAGATATGATGATTTGAATGTCTATTATATGTTTGAAAACATTTACAAGTAAACTTATATTTTTCAAAATATTTCTAATAATATCCTTGGGTTAAAGAAGTTCTGTATGTTTAAGGTCATCATTTAAATTGGATACAGAATAGATTTGAGTAAAAAAGTTTTCTACAAGGATAGAAGAGATTTGATATTGAAAAAAGAAAAGTGAAAATAAGGACATAGTAAGAATAATTTTGACACACATATTCATCAATGAAATTCATATTCCAACATTTTCAAACGCATGACAACGAGTTAAGTATTTGTATGAGAATGATTTTGAATGGGTTAAAATCACTCCAAAACAATTTTTAATTATTCAAAATTATAATATAATTATAATCATATTTAAGAGTATAAAATCAAACATAAAACTAATTTTAAATAATTAGAGATACGTTTTGAAATGATTTTAAACATGAAAAAATTTATTTAAACCATTTCAAAATTATTATATGTTTGAGTCTCAAATATTGTTAAATTTTTTTAAAAAAAGAAAACACTATAAAATCACTCCCTAACCTTAAGGAAAAGGAAATTAGTGGCATTTTAATCTCAACAGTAACTTAATCTTAAAGATAAGCATTAATCACAAAAGGGAAAAAATATGAATGTAATTAGTAGTAGATTAGACATATAAATGCACCAATCACTACACCAAAAACATAGTGACACAACCATAACAATAAAGTTGTCACATTAAGAGCAAATAAAGTTGGTAGAGAGAAGTTATAGAATTAAATCCCAAAATATAAAAGATATCAAGATGAACAAAAGACCTTGAAAAAACAATGAAGTGGTTGGATTGAAAAGTAAATGAAGATGATTGAAATTGAGTGTGTTCATTGGGACATATTTGGATAATGTTACCCCACCGTGGTTTTAGAAATGGGAGACACCAACATTGGCTGAGGCATAGAATCCATTGTCTTTCATCAGAACATTCTGATCTCCTTCCTACAAACACACAAACAGTGTCAAATTCCCACTTTCAATTTTCTTTGTCGGGTTTTACTGTTCACAATTAGCTTAAAATACCAACTCAAATATTTTCCAATAAAACTTATATGTTTTTTTTTTAATTAAAATTAAGGATAAGTTATAAGTTTGGCTTCTATGATTTGAAGAAAGTTAGAGTTAGTCTCTAGGATTTCAAAAACCAGAATTTAGTCTCTACGATTTGAATAAATTAGTTAGAATTTAGTTTCTATGATTTTAAAAGCTAAAACTTAGTCTCTATGATTTTCTAAAATCTAAACATTTGTCATCGTCATTCGTAATCTCTGTGAATTATAA
Organism: Sechiopsis laciniata; assembly: GCA_037833695.1. Lineage (NCBI taxonomy): Eukaryota > Viridiplantae > Streptophyta > Magnoliopsida > Cucurbitales > Cucurbitaceae > Sechiopsis > Sechiopsis laciniata. Next base: position 5,634,529 of record JBBMKA010000030.1, on the reverse strand, counting down.
ATGTGAAAATTAATTATTTATGTGTAATTATGTGATTTTTTTGTCCAATCAATTAATTAATTCACACTATCATCATTTACATATGATTAACTAATTTTCAAGTATTCAATTCGCTAATGATTAGAAACGATAACGATGATTTTTTAGATTTTATCAAACCATAGAAATTAAATTCTAGTTTTTAAAATCATATAGACTAAATTATAACGTTTTTTAAACCATAAAAAACAATTCTAATTTTTGAAATCATAGAGACTAAACTATAGCTTTTTTCAAACCATAAACATGAAACTTATAACTTACACTAAAATTAATTAATATTATTATAATCAAACCAATTTCCATAAAAATTAACTCTAAATTTATTTATACTGTATTGGAAGTACAAATGTTTAAATGAAACAAACTATAGAGTAAAAACACCAAACCTAAAATGATATTTTAACCTATGAACTATCATATATATTTATTTTCTAAAATTTACCTGCTGACGGATATTTGTCTTCTTCACGGTCTGGTCGGGCAGGAGACCAAAGTGAATATGTGGAAAGTGAGCCCACTGCAAATATTAAAAATAAATAATTAATGTTTAATAAACAATATATATATATATATATATAGTTTTAAAAAAATTAATTTTAGTAGTTTTTGGTATTTACATTCTTAGCAGCTGCACTGAAGGCTTCTCTATGGGATATATCGGGATTAACAGATTTAATGCGTTGGATCTCGTCCCTGCATGCAAAATTTTCAATTTTTAGTTTACAACTTTTTAATTTGTAAAAAATAAAATTACTTTAAAAAAAAAAAAAAACTAGAAAAGAGAAATATAAGAATTAAATTTCAAATCATTACTCACTTGATGAAGCGGTTGTACGCAGAGGGCACTCTCTGCCTCTTCTCTGGAGCTGGACAAATTGATGTATTTCAAACCATATAATAAAAATAAAAAAAATAATAAAATGTGTCACATATACCCCACTTCAAAATAATATATGAATTAAATATCTCACGTCGATTGATGGCTGGAGGCTTAGGAATTAGCTCATCATTAACCCCTCGAGATGGCATAATTCCAAAATGGTTAGAATTAGCTGCAAACTGGTTGTTGAGATAATTGGAATTTGGGGTTGGGAGATTTTCCTTAAAAAAAGATAAGAAATTGTAAAGATATAATACAAAAAAAAAAAAAAAAAAGGTAATTAGGTGCGTTATGTAATTTTTAATTAAGAAAATTACCAGAATGTTATGGGAATTATTAGGAGAAAAGAAATTAGAGTGGCCAAGCTGATGAAACTGATTAGCAGAAGGCAAAAGCAGGCCACACATGTTCACAGGTAGCAGATTGGTGCAGTGCCCACATCTCACTGTTACAGTTTTGAACAAGCTACTGCAAGGAACACTCACCTAAAAAAAACTCAACATTTATTCCCAAAATAACCAAAATCAAACTAGGGTGAGCCAAAAATTTACAAAATTCCCACATATTCATCATAAAAAACAAAACCCCAGATGAAAAAAACAGAAAAAGATTAAAAAAAAATTACACCAAAAAACAAGGGAAACCAAATTAAGGTTAACTAACAACAAGAACAGTTGCTCAGCGACATTAATGCACACCCAATAACTAAGAGGTCTTGGGTTCAAATCCCCCACCTCCCATTGATGCAATCTCAAAAAAAAAAAAAAAAATTAAGGTTAACCACAAATCTACAAAATTTCCACATATTCATCATAAAAAACAAAACCCAAGATGGAAAAAAACAGAAAGAGATGAGAAATTTACACAAAACCAAACTAGGGTTAATCACAAATTAACAAAATTCCCACATATTCATTATAAAAAGTTACAAAACCCCAGATGGAAAAAACACAAAAAAATGAGAAATTTACACCAAAAAACAACAAAATCAAACTAGGGTTAACCAAAAATTTAAAAACTTCAACATATTCATCATAAAAAACAAAACCCCAGATGGAAAGACCACAAAAAGATGAGCAATTTACAGCAAAAAGCATAAAAGGAGAAAGCTTTGAGTTATAAGGAGAAAATGATAATACCGCAAGGACAGTGTCACAAATGTTGCACTGAACATAACAAAGCTGCTCAGCTGAGGGGAGGTGCTGGTCCAGTTGCTGCTGCTGAGTGTTATTTGTTGAAGTAGTAGTAGCAGAAGAAGAAGAAGAAGAGGATGACATATCAAAATTATATGGTAAATATTCTCAATCAAACTCAAACTTTTACAAAACAATTTGATTGATGATTGGCTTATGAGTGAGATTGATGGGATTGACAGATAAACCCACCTTCCTTGGATCTGCTTTTGATTGAAAGAAAGAAAGGACTAGAGTGATAATAATGAGAGCATGGAGTTAAAAGTTGGAACCCACCATTAATATCAAAGTCCTTTGTGTTGATAGGGTCATTTATGTATGCATGCATGCATGCATGTATGTATGTATGTATGTATTTATGTATGTATGTATGTATGTATGTATGAGGGAAATTAATAAATAAAATTGGGGAATTTCGAGGGGGCGGCAGATGTGGGGGGAAGGAGCTAGAAAGGGACGTATGCATGAGATTGAGATAGGCTTTAACACACTCTACACTCACTCACTCACCTGTTATTTTCACAACTTAACACTGAGCCTCTTGTTTTTCTAAACCCTAAACCCATTCATTTCTTTTCATTTTCCTCAATTTCCGAACCCAATTTAATAAATTATGAATATTAATATGATCTATATATATACCATCTCTCTTGCTCTAGCTTGCTAGTTTGTAGTACCTCTTGGACAATAAGGTTATCCCTTTTTTGTCTCTCTCTTTGACCACCTTGTCTTTCCTTTGGGCTAACTTCACTTCTCTTCCCCTATCATAACTCAATTATGAGGAATATTTATGGGTGTGTACTTTGAATATACTTACCAACACATATTAGGATAATAGTGTGTAATATATGTAATGTATCATGAGTCAAATCATCATTTTATATATACTTATGTGACACAATATTACCTTCATATGTGTTGGTAAGTATGTTCAGGGTACATATAGTTAAGTTGATAAGTATTACTCCTCAATTATAGTCCATCGCTATTACCTTTTTTTTATATGCATGTTAGTGGAAGAGTAGCTTATGCCACTAATCTCACGAGACAACAATCTAATCTTAATATACATAATTTGTACATTTTATAAAGTTTTTTTTTTTTTTTTTTGTGGTAATTTCTTCCTTCTTAACTTATAATCTGTGTTTTTAATAACTCAAGACACAAAAAAGGGAACTTTTTGTCCCTAAGCAGTGACGTGGTAGTCGAAAGGTTGAATTTTAAAGGTGTGTTCTCTTCAAGGTACCAAGTTTGAGAATCACTTGTGACATTAATTTATAGACACGTTCTGTGCCTCTATTTTTTCAATGTCTCTCGGTGGCTAGCCTAGGGACATACGTGAAAATCGTAAGAATTGAAACTTCTCTCGAGAAGAATACCGATTTATTACGAAAACATAAACTCCTTTATCAACCAACTCATTCCTCAAACATCACCAAAAGGAATCAAGCCTTTTATTTCAATAAACCAAAACGGAATCAAGCTTTTAAAACACTACTTATATTCTTATCTCTCTTCTCATCCTTTTTCTTGGGACCCCTTTTGTGTGTTTTATGCATTAACATTTATCATTTCTAAGTGGAAGATGACCCCGTCAATGCCAACACTTGTGAATTGGAAAAAAATCAATCATTTATAAAGTGTTGCTCTTAATATCCATTTACATACATAATTGAAAGTTTTCAAGTCTCCTAATAACCATTGAATTTTATAGTTTATCGATCATATATTCGAAGGTGAAAAATTATCCATCACAATGTAAAATTGACTATGTACGTAGCCTACATTTCACACAAAATATAATTAAAAAAAAAAAAAAAAAAACTTGGATCCTTCTACATCTGATATGTTATTACTTTTTCTTGCATTGTACTTACATAAATTCCATGGCACTGGTTCGTTTTCTAAATCTAGAACTTGGTTTTCTTTTTCCTTTCCAAAAAAAAAAAAAAACATGACTTGACTTGACTTGACTTATTACTATGCTTGCTACCAAACATTTTGAGAAGACATCTTTGATATGACACAACATAAAACCGTGAAGAAAGAAAAATAAAACACGAATGTATTTATTTATGGCATCATTGTGATGAATTCTTGTTATCTTCAGACAAGTAAAAAACACAGAAACAGATATTCACACATCCAAATTAAACGTAATATGCAATATGCTTTCATTGACAAGTTTGGATGCTTTTTAGTTTTTACTTGTCTAACCAAGTTTGCGTTCATTTTGTCGTACTTTCCACAAAAAACATAGAATAATAATAGATTAAATTATAAGTTCGGTTCTCATAGTTTGAACAAAGTTAGATTTTAGTTAATATGATTTTAGAATTAGAATTTAGTCTTTATAGAGACTTTGGTCCCTATGAATTTAAAAACTAGAATTTAATCTATATGCTTTGATAAAATCTAATAAATACTCCTTATCATTTTTAACCGTTAGCGAATTGAGTACGTGAAAACTAGTTATTCATTTGTCAATCAGTGTGAGTTAAAGTGACTAATTGGACTTAAAAAAAAACATGAATAGCTAATTTTTGTGCACATTTTTTTTTTTTTTTATTACAAACGACAAGAACTAAACATTATATTTTATGAAACTATAGGAAAAGAATTTTAATTTTTAAAATCATATGAACTAAATTCTAATTATGTTTAAATCATAAGGACTAAAATTTAATTTTTTGGAAGCATAGGGATTAAACTCTAACTTTCTTCAATCCATAGAGTCCAAATTTATAATTTACCTATAATAATAATAACTACCGTTATCAATTTAATTAATTAAAGTTAAAATATCAATTTTTGTTTGTACTTTTTATTTGACACAGTTTTGTTTATATACTTTATGTTCATTCAATTTTAGTTCAATGTCCAACTTTATTGCTTGTATCAACTCTACCGGCCAGCTTGATATTGATCTCTATGATACATAGAAAGAGTTATAACTTTAATCAAAATTAATTTATGAATAATCGGTTTAGTACTAAAAGAAATAATAAAATGTAAACATATTTCAAACCATCATGAAATTGCTCAATTTGTCAAAGAGAACTTTGGAGTCCATAAGATCAATCCATATGGCCACCTATCTCATATATAAATAAACACTCATAAATAATAATAATGACTATTTTCATGCAACTAATTGTTTGATTCTAAAATATTTGACTATAAAAAAATGATAAATTAATTTTTAAATAAGTAGTTCTCATGGTTTGAATTAATAATCTCTCCCTCTTTGATCACTATGCCAATAATACTACTAAATTAACCCACATAAATTTAACCCATAATATTTTGATTATCCAAAATACCTTGTTTACAAAAAAAAAAAAAAAAAACCATTATACCAATAATACTACAAAGTTAAACCCACATTTTTATTCATTAATTAATAAAAGGGTCCTTATTTTATTAAGTGATTTGACCACTCATTCTCTTTCTTCTTACACATAAGACAGATGAAGATTTAAGTCAGTAAAAAGCAACTCAGAAGGCAGAGAAACCCTCAATACCACTTTTGTCCTTTGCTACACTACCCATTGGCAATTTTCCTTTGAGTTTTATGTTAACTAATTTGGTTATAATCTTCATTCCATATAAACATACATAATTTTAGTTCTTTTCCTTTCTCTAATAAGGGCATTTTTATATGAAAAAAAGATGGTTTCTTTTAAGTTCCATTTGTAAAATTTTGATAGCCCAAAACCTTTTCTTTCTGTTTTGGGGAATTCAGAAAGCATCGCCATCCACACTCATTTTAAAGCAAATCGCTCTTTTCCCTAGAAAAATGAAACACATTTCTCTTTCTAAAGCAAATTTCTTGCCTTTTTGCAAACCATTGAGTGCCCATGTCAACATATGAACTCTAAACAAAAACCCCATTTGAAGATTTTTAAAAAGTTCTCTTTTATTATTAAGAGTAATCAATGTTCTTTGTGGCTTTTACAAGTCGAGCAATTGAATGGGGGTTGAGAAAAAAAATGAAGGTTATTAATTTGACTTCCGCAATCGGTTGAACGAAATTAAACAGGGGAGATTTTTTTTTTTTTTTTTTTCGTTTTTTTTAAGTATAATTGAAGAAGAGGAGACAACAAACCTTATTTAGAGAGTATTCGAACTGTGACCGTGGTGTTGAATTAAATTATCACTAAATGATGAAACCATACAACTGTCCCTTTCGATTAAAAAAACCATTTTAGCTCTTAAATTAAGTTTCTATTTAAACCCAATATTATAAATATTTTTATCGTAACAGTTAAATAATTTCAAATTTAGTGATGATGTAACAAAATTATTACTTATGTAATGAAATGTTGACTAATAAAATGATGACTAAATACTTTTAAATACGGTCAACATCTAAATAATTTAAATTTTGAAAGAAAATAAGTAAAAATGTAAACTGTTAGAATAAAATTAAATAAAAATGTTTGATCAACATAATAACTAATCACTACCCAAAACATAGGGAGAAAAAAGTACTTTATTTTTTTACTTCATTTCCCTGGTTTTGCTCTCTTTATTTTTCTATCCCCTAGTATGCGGCTAAATTTCAAGAAAATTGTGCTCGCAATTCAATATGAGGGATTAGAAAGTATAAATACATTATTATTGTTACTAAATTTCATAGTTTGATCATTAACAGTAAAAATTAAGGTAATGAAATATTCGTATGACATAGTATTTGAAGAATATCTAGATTCTCGAATTTTAATATATTCATAAATCTAGAAATCTTGATGCCTAATAAAATGGTAGGCTTTTGGGGTTCTCTTAATACGAGAATCTGATAATAACATTATCAACAAAAAGAGACCTATCATGTTGCTCTAGTGTGTGTG
>JBBMKA010000030.1:5594449-5620692 GCA_037833695.1 Sechiopsis laciniata | reverse complement strand
GATTTTTTTTATTTCTTCAACACTATATAAGGTTTAGGATTTTTTACTTGTATTGTCTTGATTATGAGTGATGTATGATAATGTTCTAAAAGTAAAATCTCTTCCTATTTTACACATAAATTTTGATTTTTGAGTTAGATGTAAAATCTATAGTTAAAAAATATAAAAGATGTATTCAATTAACACACCATCATAGGAAAATTACCAATATTAGAGGGTGTAGTTATTATTATTTATAATTTTTTTTCTTTCACTAAGTCGACCGGTCAAAAATTCTCCAAAAAAAAAATCGGTTAGGGTTTAGGGTTAGAGTTATCAGTTAGTTATGAGTTCTCAAATGAGGATCAATTTAAAAAAATAAAAAATAAAAAATAAAAAATAAAAATCCAAATAGATGTCTAACTTAGAAACAATTAAAATGGCCTCACCTTCGACCTTTTCTCTTGTTACATGGAAATAAAAAACCTTAAAAACAACTCTTTTTTAAATCATAGGTTCTTACTATTGTATATTATATGCAACTTTTACTTGACAATTTCTATCCCATTTGAATAAGTCTGAAGTTGCTCAAAAGTAAATTTTGACAACTGAATTCTTTCTGTTGTTTATTTATATTTTTATAACATTGAAATATTGGATTTCATACAGGACTTTTTTTATTGTACCATTTCAATTTTACTCAAAACGGATGATATGTATCAATTAGTATTTTAAATTGAATTAACATTTTGGAGTACCATTCTAATTCATAATCTTTTGATCATATATCATACATCACATCAATTAAGTTATTCGTTTGTTGACTCGTATTAAACATTACATTTTGGATAATATTCAAACATACTGATTTATCAATATTTGGCTCATGCTTTTAGGTTAAATTACATAAAATATTATAAATTTAAATTATACCTCTAAGTATTAATAATTTAATATATTCTCATTAGTGGCCTATTTTTAAACCATTAAAAATTATTACATTTTTTTTAAACGAATATATTCATCAAATAAGCAAACCATTACAATCTATCTCCAAAGCGGAACCAAGGACAAGGGGGAGATTTCTACTCCAAAAAATAAGTCCATCCTCAATGGAGAGAGATGGATCTTTCCAACAAAAAGAGCCAAAGTCATGATGTTTAGCTAAGATGTCAGCTACATTATTGCAAAGCCTGTTACAACGAGAAACACTCGCAATCCCTAAGGAGGCAATAAGATACCTAATATCAACAATGATATTGTTGAATTCAGAAAAATAAGAGAAATCAACTTCAATAGCTTTTATAACTTCTAACGCATCGGACTCCACCGAAATTGGGGGAAGAAACGGAACTTTCATCTCAATAATATGAGAGAGGCTATCTCTCAATGCAATTCCTTCGAAGAACTTAACAGATAAATTCATAAAATTGTGCTTCCATCCTGCCAACTTAGCTTGCCCCTTCCAGTCTCAGATGATCCATCCAATACCACCAACCCCCGAAGTAGGATTAACAAAAGCATCTACGTTCAACTTCCATATGCCACAAGGGGGGGCCTTCCATTTGTAATCAGAAGCATAAGTCTTCTTAGGCTTCCTGACAGACTCTGCACCAAGAGAATAATAAGAATTAATAGCTTTTTCAATAATGTTCTAAAGAATTTGGAACTCAAGAGGCCTATTGATATTAATTTTTGATTTCTAAAATTTCATAAACTCCATATAATAATTTTTTTGGTGTGTGCTGACAAATGCAATACCGACCAAGCATAACATTTATTGTAGAGGATTTGGATATTAATATATTGTGCCCTCTCTGCACTAAGAAACATGAAACAAATATGCATATTTTACAAGAGTGCAAGATTTCTATTCAAATCTTACTTTTCCTTGATTTACTAACTTTAATCTTTCTTGCAGGTAAATGGAAAAAGAGATTGATTTTTAAAAATTATTACTTCTAATTATGAGATTTAAGTTATATCAATTTACATAATGCACGTTGACCTATTACCAATTTTCAAAATTTTAGGTTAAATATTAATTTGAGTCTCAATCTTTTAATTATATTTTTATTTTTATAAAATATTTATGTACTTAAAAAATTATTATTATTATTTAAATAAAATTGTTACATAAAAATAAAAAAAAAAAAAAAAAAAAAAACTAACTACATGTATGAGATAACAAAATAAAAATAATTGCAAGTGGGACAGACTTATAATAATTTCTGTCTAAAAGTAGGCGAGGAGATAAAGGCTCTTTTCAAAATTATGGAAAAATAGTTGATTTGAAAGGTGTCTTGATCCATCACTTTTTCTTTTCTCTTTTTAATTATTTTTTTTAATCTTTTCATCTTTGTTATGTTTTGCCTTTTAAGTTATGGGTTGAGTTCAAGATATTTTTTTGAGTTTATTTACGTTCCTTTTTATTTTCCTCTTTAGAAAGTATTGTTGTACTTTGTCAGATTTATGATGTATTTTGATTTTTTTTTAAATGATCGGAGATTATATTTAAATTTAAGACTAAGTATAACTTTATTATAAAAAAGACCAAGTATAATTTGAATTCTAGAGACAAAAAAAAGTTGGTGACGATCTCATTTTTTTATGATAATCCAATTCAATATTGTTGTCACAAGTTCAATAATAAAAATCGATATTTGAAGTTCATTTATTTAAAAATAGTAATATCTTTTTTTAAGGTTTGTGATTTTTCTTCCCCAACTTACATTAAAAAAAGAGAAAATCTTCAAATCATAAAATACAAGGCTAAAAAAGTTATGAATAACAACTAAAAAAAAGAAGAAGAATAACCGTACTTAATTGTAATTATTGACTTTGAATTAAATAAACCGACCATCCTTCAAAAAAAAAAAAAGAATTAAATAAACCGTCCACTCTCACCAATTTATAATAGCAATTGCACTATTTGACCGGTCCAATAAAAAAGATTAAAATATCATTGTTTTCCTCATTTTTCAATCTATATATTTTTAAATATCGAAATTTAGTTAAAATTTTTTAATAAACTTTTTTTGAAGTAATAATTTTATTGAACTTTAGCACTATGGTTAATTTCTTTAGTCAAACTTAAAAAAATGATAACAATAATTTTCATTTAATAATATACATCAGTTGAATTGTAGGAAAAACTCATTTTTTTTCTTCAAAAAGTAATAATAAATATGTTTTTTTAGAAAAAAGAAATATATTAATTAATTTTCTATCCAAAAGAACATTACTAAAATGAGAAAGTATAATTATATAATTTATTTAAAAAATAAAATGGAAACTTCACAAATATATATATATATATATATATATTTATATATAATTTATTAAAAAAGAACATTTTTAAAGAAATCTACAATAATTTTTTTTCTTTCCACCATTTAGATATGAAAAAAAAAAACATGTGATGAAAATGGGAAAAAAATAATCAAAACTATTGAAAAAGATAAGTTGGAAAAAGGAAGAAGAAAAGAAATTCAAAGAAAAATTTTCTTTCATTGGGATACACAAACGCCGACAAGTAGGATCGGAAGATTATCACTTCCCCTTTTCATTTTCGTTCCTATTCAGATTCATACTTTCATAAATACCCACAACCTCCTTTCATTTCCACAGTGATTCGAAAACGGTTTCTCGATTTCCGATAACATTTTTCCAAGTTGTTTTTCGATTTGGGGTTGTCGATTTCGCTGTTAGAATCTCTTTTTTCGATTTAGATTTGACGAAGAAATGGCGGGTGTTGATCATCTTGCTCACGAGAGGAACAGGGCCCAATTTGACGTCGATGAGATGAAGATCGTTTGGGCGGGTTCTCGCCATGCCTTTGAAGTGTCTGATCGAATGTCTCGACTGGTTGCTGATGATCCGGTGAGTAATTTCTATGGCCATAGTCCAATTTTATTTAGACATTGTTCTGGCTGTGTTTTAATTCTGGGATGTGAAGATTCGTTATTCATTTGTTTTGGTTTGGTTTGGTTTGAAGGCTTTTCGAAAGGACAATAGGGTTCAGTTACCAAGGAAGGAGCTATTTAAGAACACTCTTAGAAAAACAGCTTATGCCTGGAAGAAAATCATTGAGCTTAAACTTTCTGGTATGGTTATTTGTTTCGAGCTCTTTATGTGGAAAGCCCTGGATTGGATTGTTTTGTATTTCGTTAGTTCATACAATTAAATTTACAATAACCCACCGTCTTAAGCTTTTAGGTTGATCTGTGCTTTCAACACTATTCAACATGGTATAAATTTGTGATTTAACACTATTCAACATGGTATCATAGATCTGAGTCATGTGCTCGAAGCCGTGAAGTTATTTCCTTCTCCAATTAATATTAATTTCCACTTTTGGGTATTTCTCAAATTTTCAAGCCGGGAAGGAAGTGTTAGTTGATATAATTAAATTTACCCCAACTTAACATAAGTTTTTGGGTTGATTGATGATTTAATACAATTCAACATAATATTAGACTGTCATGTATTCGAACCCTTGTAAAATTGTTTCCATCCCATCTAATTTTAAATTTACTTTGTTGGTTATTTCTCAAATTTTCAAGCCCACATGCCACAAATGAGGAGTATTAGCTGAAATAATTAAATTTACTCCAATCTATCAGTCTTAAACTTTTGGAATGATTGATTGATGTAAGATAATTTAACAATTTCTTATTTTCTTTAACATGTATTTTACTTTGTGTTGTCATTTCTTGACAGAGGAGGAAGCTGGTAGATTAAGGTTCTTTGTGGATGAGCCAGCATATACAGATCTTCACTGGGTGAATTGAATTTAAGGATCTTTGGCTCTATGACTTTTGTTTGAATAACTCTATGGATAATTATTTGTTTTCCTTCATCTTGTCTTTTAAGCTTTTGGAATTATGTTTAATGTTCTATCTCTCATTCTCTCTATCATTTTTACTTTAGGGAATGTTTGTTCCATTTGTTAAATCGCAAGGATCTGAGGGGCAGCTACAGAAGTGGTTGCCATTGGCATATAAGATGCAAATAATTGGTTGCTATGCTCAAACTGAACTCGGTCACGGCTCAAATGTTCAAGGGCTTGAAACAACTGCAACATTTGATCCAAAGACAGATGAATTTGTTATCCATAGTCCTACACTTACCTCAAGCAAAGTAAGTACTAGTGGTAGTTATATGTTCAAACTTTATCTCATCTTTCTTTCCATTATCAGAGAATTTGTTTCCTCTATGGATGCAAATTTAATGGGTTAGATTGGTGTTGAAGAAGATAAATTTAATTTGAACTGGCTATTTTGGTTTCTTGATCAATTGTGAAAACTGATCAAATTGACTCTAGTTTGTTAGATTCTTTGGGTTGATACTCACTCTCAGTATGATGTTTTAACTTCTGGACCTCTATATTTAAGCATGTCAATGTGCTGGATTCTATGTCTCTTATTTTGGTTCCTCCTTGCTTGTGAACAGTGGTGGCCTGGTGGTTTGGGTAAGGTTTCAACACATGCAGTTGTGTTTGCTCGTCTTATCACCAACGGTCGGGACTATGGAGTGCATGGTATGCAAACTAATGATTGCTTTCAATCCTCTGATTCTTGATCCTGATTTATAAGTGTAATTGGGAAGCTTCCATTTTGTAGGTTTCATAGTCCAGATAAGGAGTTTGGATGATCACTCAGTTCTACCAGGCATAACCATTGGAGATATTGGTATGAAATTTGGGAATGGAGCTTACAATACTATGGATAATGGAGTCATGCATTTTGATCACTTCCGCATCCCGAGGGACCAACTGTTGATGAGGTTATTTCTTTTTCTTCTTTTTTTTCTTGTTTGTTTTTCTATACATTTTCTTTGTCAGTTATCCCTCTAAAATTGGAATTAAACTTGGCAGGTTTTCTCAAGTTACAAGGGAAGGAAAATATGTGCAATCAGATGTTCCACGACAACTAGTTTACGGCACCATGGTATATGTTAGAAAGACGATTGTAATTGATGCTTCAAATGCCTTATCGCGTGCAGTCTGTATTGCTACTAGGTACAGTGCTGTTCGTAGACAATTTGGATCGCAGGATGGTGTGGAAACCCAGGTATGAGTCGTATGACGATAATAGGAACACAACCTAGAAGAAATTGGCTCAAGGACACGAATTTTCCATTCTGAACTGTTGAAAAATAATGTGATTCTCACTTGTTTATTTTTTTAGGTGATCAATTATAAAACGCAACAAAGTAGGCTATTCCCTTTGGTGGCTTCTGCCTATGCTTTCAGATTTGTTGGTGAATGGCTACAATGGCTATATACGGATGTGACTCAAAGACTGGCAGCCAACGATTTCTCAACACTGCCTGAGGCTCATGCATGCACTGCAGGGTTGAAGTCGATTACAACGGCTGCAACTGCTGTGAGTATCTTTTGGATTTCATTAGCTTGGTGATCTTTATGTGCATTGTTCATTTATGTTGAACTGAAGTTTTAATCAATCTCTTTCTCCTGATTTAACAAGCTATTCTAATACGATGTTCCTAATTTAACAATCTTGTGAATTAAAAACTTGATAACTTAAAGCCCTTGTCGTACTCGTCTCTTGGATCATTGAGCTGGCCTTGAGTGGTAAAAGGCGTAAGCCTCCCGAGAACTAATTGGTGGCCATGAGCATAATGCACAGAGGTGTCCCACTCCCTGGTTATTTCTTTTTAAAGAAGTCCTGTACTCTTCTCTGTTAGTCTACTAGCAGCATCATTTTCCTAATTGTTTGATTCACATTTGTAGACTCAAGACAGAGTATTTTTCTTGTAGCCTTAATTTTAAATCGTAATTGCAGGATGGTATTGAGGAGTGCCGTAAGTTATGCGGTGGCCACGGTTACCTTTGTAGCAGTGGGCTTCCTGAGTTGTTTGCAGTTTATGTCCCTGCCTGTACATATGAAGGAGACAATGTTGTGCTACTTTTACAGGTATGGTTTAAGCTTTCAAGAGATTAGTTATGATTATGACTTAGTATTAAACCTCTCATCATGGGCAACTCTAATTATTCTTTGATTATTCCTTGTAAAGAAAATGAAAGCTGCTCATGATTAATGTGTCATTTCATACTACTTCGATGGAAACTTCAGATTTTAAAAATTTGACAAGGATTAAGATAGAATTAATGATCATATCTCTCCATGACATATTTGAAAACTGAAACAAATTTCTGCTTGGGAAATGAACAAATGAATTAGCTCCAATCCATAAGATTTTTGCATTTGAATATAGATTGTGGACTCTCTAACTAATTTATATTTTCAGACACATCTACTAACCTGTTTTGTTATAGGTTGCTCGATTTCTTGTGAAGACCGTGTCCCAGTTGGTGTCTGGGAAGAAGCCCGTCGGTACAACGGCTTACATGGGACGATTACAACATCTTATGGAATCCACTTGCAAAGTTCAGAAAGGTAGTTTGTTAAAAAATGAGATAATTATTAATGTCCTACCTGAACTCATAAAAAGATCAGAGTATATTGATTTTGATTTTGACTTTATTTTTTTATTTTTTTTATTTTTTTTTTTAATAATTTTTGGTTTGGAGAGGAGTTTTCAAGACTTGCTTTTATTGATATTCTTGTCAATTCTGGATACTCTGCAGCTGAGGACTGGTTAAACCCTAGCGTCGTTCTTGAGGCTTTTGAAGCACGGTCAGCTAAGATGTCTGTTGAATGTGCCAAAAAACTTAGCAAGTGTACTAATCAAGAAGAAGGTCTGCCTATTTCTATCTGGATGAAAATGGATTAAACAGTATTTATTGTACTTGTTATATTATTTTGCTGTTTTCATAAGAAATATGGGACAGATACCTATCTCGAAATTTTCTTTTTGCGCTCTTCGACCAATTTGCAGATTTTCATAATTATCCTTATTATACTGCAGGCTTTCAGGAACTTTCTCCTAGTTTAGTTGAGGCTGCTGCTGCTCATTGCCAATTAATTATTGTTTCCAAGTAAGTTTCTTGATAGATTCATTCATCAAAATCCTTGAAAGCTTGATTCTTTACACTGATTTCTTAATCCAAAACTATGTTGAACAAAAGTTTCACATACCCTTCTTTCTCGAAAGGATACAGACACTTCGTTTCTCATCGATCACCTAATATTCCACCTTGTGCAGTGATATTTGATCGTCATGAGATCTCTGTTTACGTGTATTCGATCTTTTCCTCGGTTTCTTATCGACGGTTTCGATAACCTTTCCATTTCAGGTTCATTGAGAAACTTCAGGGAGACATACCAGGAAAGGGAGTAAAAGAGCAACTGCAAAATCTTTGCGGTATTTATGCATTGTCTACACTACACAAACACATGGGTGATTTTCTTTCCACTTCCACCATCACTCCCAAACAAGCTTCACTTGCTGATGATCAACTTAGATCTCTATATTCCCAGGTTTGAACTCAACCAAATTTCCCTCTTCCTCTCTAACCGTTGAAAGGGGAGCTGAATTTTCTCCTTTGCAGGTTCGGCCAAATGCTATCGCTTTGGTCGATGCATTTAACTACACCGACCATTACCTTGGCTCGATCCTTGGCCGCTACAACGGTGATGTTTACCCGAATCTCTACAAGGAGGCGTGGAAGGATCCTCTTAACGACTCTGCTGTGCCCGATGGCTACCATGAATATATCAAACCATTGGTTAAGCAGCAGCTCAGAAATGCAAGGCTGTGAAGAATAGGGATGGATGGTGTAATGAACTGTTCTGCTTTAGATACTTTGTAATAAATCTTGAATTCAGCTTGGGATTCTATGCTCCTGTTTGAATTCACATTATTTAAAACTGATTTGGTTTTAAATTTAAGTTTCTTCTATTAAAGAGAGATAGAAGGGTATTAAGTTTCTTATTCCTTTTGCTGTTATTATTATTTTTTGTAGCCGCTAGTCGCTATTTCTATAAATATATTTTGAAACCGCTATTTCTATATATATTTTTTAATTCAACGCGGTGATTAGACCCTAGACCCAAATCTCATCTCTTGTTGCCGCTATTTCTATATTTATCGATTCTAAATTAGTCTTTGGAGTTTTGTTTCATTATGATTTCCATGAACATTTTTGCTTCTGATATTTATGCTTATTTTAGGTGGTTTTTTAGGTTATTTTTATATTTATTTTTTTAAGTTAAAGTCACATCAAGATTAAAATATCAATTCATCATTATATTTTAATTTAAAATTAATCTAGTTATCATTTTTAGTCAATATTACCTTAGATAACCAATCATTTTGTTATCTTATTGATTAAAAGGGAACAATATTAAAATATTAGAGATAAAAGTGTTCAATTATAAAATAGAAAAATTTAAAAACTAAAAAGTTAATTTTTCAAACCGATAATAACAAAGCTAATGAAACAAACACTTATGTTACCCCATCTTTGATTTTTTCACACACACACATATATATAGTAACTTCATACATCTTTCACAATTTTTAAGAAAACTTACAAATTAGTCAAATTTAAAAAATAATTACAAATTATTTAAAAAAAAAAAACAAATCTAATCATTAATGTTAATGAATATTGTGAATTACTTTCTTATAATATTAGTATTAATAAATATTTATCATACAATATTAAAATGTATTAATGATTATGAATGAAAATATTTTAGAATTTGCATACATTTGTAATTACTTGTAAGAAAGACCATCCCCAACAATTTCCCATCTTTTTTTATTAGAGTTTCAAGAAAATCAAGAATGAAGAAAACATTAAAAATACAAATTTCATCTTTTATCAGCTCATATAAGTTGAGAACAGTGTTAGAAAACCGTCAAATGTATATAATTTAAAAGAATTGATCTTTCAGATTTATTCACCAAGGGAACGCTCACTTACATTACCTACTTTGAACTATTGTATGGTGTGATTATCTTCCACAATATTAAGGTTTTCTTTGTTCTGCAGAATTTACATTAATTTCAGCTGTAAACTCCCCTTTTCCTTCTCTTCCCTGCAATGAAGATGAAACATGCAATTTCAGTATTGTATAAAACCAGATAACAACATTGGCAAAAAAAAAAAAAAAAAAAAAAAACTAATGATGTTTGATTAACTATTTTCTACACATACTTTCCAGTTAACCTCCATCTCTATACATTTTTTCTTCCCAACTTCTCTCTCAATTGACTTTCAATCAGTAATTTCTCTCCATATGTTGGGAAGAATCGTAGACAACAATCAAAGTAAAAAAATGCAAGACAAAGAGCACACAGACTTACGTAATTCACTAATGTTGTGTTAAGAAGATCGTGAAGAATATAAATTGATAGGTAAAGGAGATGAGAGTTCTAATTAAGTTTATGTAATAATATAGCATTTGCTTCACATTCCATAAAAGCCTAATACAAAACATAAAACATAATTAACGAGCAATATAGTTATAAGGCATTTAATCACCTTCTAAACACATTCTCTCACTAATAGCTTTCTGCATCTTTCTCTTGGTAATCTTTGTTCTGTTCGCATTCGTTAGTCTCTCTACTAAAATACTCTCTTCTCTTCTTCTTTTGTTTTTTATACATATAATTGTCATCATAATTATAGAAATATTGGTTAGGAAAAACCAAAGAACAGGGTGGTTTCATAACAATTAAGAACATTTAAAATGGCAATGACAATTCATAAAACATAAGAGTATCCATGATGTACCTGCTTGCTGCTTCATGATTCCCAAGTGCCATTCTTTTCCTGAGGTGGCTGTATTCATTATCAAGATCTATATGGACATCAACATCAAGGCAACAACAATGGTTGACAAATTACTATAATCCATGAACCCCTCAACCCTGTTAGACTTTCTGTTTTATTCAGTTCTATCAAATCAAAAGGTCAATAAAGGTATTATGTCTCTGGCATTTGAAATCTATCCAGTCTACTAAACCAAATTGAGTGCAGAACCATGTGAAACAAATCATATTTAAGGGGTTTTGGGTTCCAAAGAAAGTGTTTCTGAACCATCTTCACATTTATCTGCATAGTAAGATATCTCTTAAGTGGGATAGCCATTAGAATCTCCTTCAGCTTGGGAATATCCTTTTCAGCCACAACCACAGAGAAAGCAGTCCAGTCAAGAAACTCACTAAAAGGAAGCACAAAATTATCGGCAATAATTACTGGGACACATTCATAATAAATGGCTTCAATTATCCTTGGGCTGTTCACTTCATATCCCATTGGGCATACGCAGAATTTGCTTGACTTCATGTGTTGTATGTATGTCATCTTACGAGAGACTCTTTGCGGCAAAGGTCCATAAACTCTGATATCATCGTCTTTGTCATTCCAATGCTTCAGAAGTGTTGGACGGACTCTCCCGTGCATGTTCCCAGCAAAGAAAGCGAGAATTGGACGCTGTGATACCCTTTTCCCACCAACATTCCTTAGAGGTTTCCTTGGTGTCCTTATAGTAGTTTCTGGCAAGGATACATCCTTGCCAAGTTTAAAGACCTCTTCTGAGAGATCAGCATTGCATAGAGCTTTTATGGTGTTTTGGCTGAGTTCTCTATGTTTATTGACAGTGTATGGACCCTGCAGAGAGTTCATGGCACATAAAATGAAAGAAAATGGATCGATTATTTCATATAATTAAATTTACTCCATTGACTTAGGCTTTTAACATGATCTAACATGTATGAGAGCAGAGGTCCTTGTCATTTCAAGTTTAATTCATTTTGGTTTCTTTAACTTTTAACACGTTCTTTTTCTATCTCAACAAAAAAACATTGGTCCTTGTTATATTATTATTATTATTTTTATCTAATATCTTCTAGCTCAATGTTCGTCCCTAATTTGAAATCATGCTCATATTACATGCTAGTATAGATACTCAAAACTTGGTCATTAAGTTGTTTAAATAAAATAAAGAATCATTTTTTGAAAGTTTAGGGATCAACACATGCATTTCAAAAGTTGAGAACTCAAAAATGAAGAAATAAGTTCAAAGGCCAAAATAGACATTTCAAAAGTTTAGAGACCAAAATGAAACAAAGTTGAAAGGTAGGACCAAAGTAAGATTTACACAAACTTTGATGATAAGAAACATAGATCTATTTTAACACACTCTGAGATAGAGAAATAGTCATCTTACCCAATCATGGCAAGCAACAAGGAAATGATCAGAGCCATGTGTGCGGTTCCAAAATGGATACTTTCCAGCAATCCAATTCACATGGTCTCTAAGGTATATTGACAATGGTTCCATATTATGAGAATTAGGCACATAAAGATTCGTTTGAAGCTGGCGTGCACTATATGCTAGATAAAATAAATGAGCCTTTTCTGGGTCCCTGGTGACAAATTGCCTGTTTTCCTCCATCAGTTTCATAAACCACCCTTCAGAAGCATAAATTCCCCTCAGATGGGGAGTGTGAAAAATAGGTCTGGATCCATCTCGGTAAATGTAGACTTTGAGTATCAATTCCATCAGTTCATAACTCCTGACATATGGGAAAATATAATGGAATCAATTGATTAGAAATACTTATATTATATCGTTAATTAGAAACTTGAAAATATAAGTTAAACCAAAGTAATGGTGATGCAAATACCTTTTGAAAAGAGATATGTTCAAGAACAAAGGGGCATATAGATCAGCATCATCTATAACTGTTGGAACATGCTTAATCTCTTCTTTAGCATAAGCAAGTGCTTCCAAAGGCTTCAAGGACCAAACACGCCTCTGAATTACACACATAACATGGTCGTAAGAATGTGCAAGGACCCTGCTCCTTATAAGGGTCCGATTCACACCAATTCACTACACTAACACAAGAATTAGAGAATAACAACACGATACTCGTTAAGGGCGAGTAACGATGGAGAAGATATGATTTTAATATATTAGAGTAAAATTAAAGACAAAACAACTGGGAAAGCGATAATAAAGGGGTTTGTTAGTCTTCCCGGTGAATTCTAGAGCATCGGTTCTCTCCTCGGTCCTAAACCTTACACCCAAAATTAGACTTATTACCCCAAGCCTCTAACCTACGGCTTTATACACAAAGTGGATATTTTCTCAAAATTAAGCCTTATCGAAACATCAAGATAAGTGAGTAAACTCCACATTTGTATGATATTGTCCACTTTGAGCATAAGTTTCCGTGACTTTGTTTTTTGTTTCATCCATAAGACCTCATACCAATGGAGATGTTTGTCTTCACTTATCTATCCAAGATCTACTCCTTATTTAAACAATGTGGGATTACACTTTGTTTGTATTCCAACAAAATGCTCCACGTCTACCCCTTCCAGCTTGGCCTAATGCCCTAATTACCATTCATTCCTTGATACGGTCCATCCTCCTTGACCCAGTTTCTAACAGAAAGTTAAAATAACATTACTTATAATCACTAAAACAAAATAAGTTAGAATTCAAAATTCCCATACCTCCAAGGCAGTGGGCGGTCTCCTGGGTGGGGGAGGAGGAGTTAAAACAATGGGCTTCTCTTTTAATTTAACACGCTTCCTTCTTCTAGATGGCTTTCTTCTTTTAGGAGGTGTCGCTATCTCCTTATGCACTGGCACCAGTTGAGTCATTTGATCGGTAGCATTGTCTGAGATAACAGAGATTGATGGAATTGGTATCAATTGGACCCTTTCTGTACTATTCTTATGGGTCTCGGCTTCCTTCGTGGATTCATATAATGTAACTGTTACTGGTCGTGAAATGAACCATGAGTGCAATGGATAAGGAATTATCAACATTTGAAGTGCAATCCCACCAACTGTCAAAATGGCCCCAACAAGACATACTTTTGTCCAATCAATTTTATAGTTTATGAAAATCCCAAGAATTTCTTTCATTACTTATAGTGCATAACAATGCAATAATTTACTCATCTCATTGCAACAACGTTTGCCACCTTATTGATTCATGAAGGACTAGTTCTAGCCTCTTCATTTATAGAAGAACATATCCCGATCGTTGGAAGGAAACAACGAAAAGAATGTTAGAACTTAAAATAAGTTTCTTGTCTCATCGAAAGCGCAGTCAATTGCAATACCATGAGAATTCACAGCACCTGCAAATGAACAATTTAACAGTCATATTATGGCTTAAAAGATTATGCATGGAATGCTTGAAATGGATAGTTTATTTTCTTTTTTGAGCGATCAATATCTCTAGAAAAACTGATCTTTTGTGCTAAAACGTTCCTAAAATAAACCCCTGCTTTAAATATTAGCATTGAACACTCATCAAGGGAAAAGCAGATCCTGTAATAGGAAGATCTTCAGGATTATCAAAACTTCAAAAGGGTGTACAAAGAGTAGATCATGAAGCAAAAGTTCGAGTCACAGTTCCATATCTTCTATATTATCCAGTAGCCATTAAGACCAGTAGATATGGCTATCAAAACTAATAGAGAAATGAGATCCCTGTTCTCCCCTGACCTATAAAATACTCAAGTAAAGCGAGTCTTTGAAATCCTCACACTCTCGATAAACAATAACCTCTGTGAAAAGAGGTTTGGAGTATTAGATACTATTATATTGGAATCCATTTCAAAACCAATTAACAATGGAAGAAGTAGCTTATCTATCTTATTACTACTAATATTGTATCATATCTCAATTTCATTTCTATTAGACCAAATATTGAGCCTTATACCATAATAAATTAGTATCAGGTTCCGTCTCAAAATTAATTGAATATAAGGGAAGTAGTCCATCAATCTTATTACTTATTAGCGCTAGGAGGTTTCTTAACTTTTCCAAATGTCCTACAAAATGATGAACAGCGAAGGTGATGCAACAAAAAATTATGTATATTATACTAATAAAGGTACCCAGTTCATGTCAGTCCAAGAAAAAATATCCGCGAAATAAACTACAGAACGACGCATCTATAGCCTCTGTTATTAACAGCTACATAATCCATCATTAACACGATAAAACCTATTACTAACAGACGAACACTTATACTATCAATTTTAAAGCCCAAAAATCCAAAAAATGGAACCATAAATACCAAATACAGGGGACAATAAAACTTCATAATCACATATCCCAGAGATCGGACCAATTAAATAGCCACCAAATTCTAAATCTAGAACTTCTTAATTTCCAACCATCGCCAAATTTGACGTAAATCTAACGTCGTAAGGAATTTCGAAACTCGCGTTCTTCTCAGCTACGCAAAATCCACTCGTAATAAAGATCAAGCCATCAATTAACTAACTCTCTCATATAATCAGAAATCAATACAAACCAAAATCATGAGAGCAAAATAAGATTAACACGATTGTTAGAAAACTCCATACCTGGATTAAGAAGGCACAAAACAGAGAAAATAGCGCCGAAATGCTGCTGAAGAACTTTCAGATGAACAGAAATCGCTGATCATAAGATAATGGAAACGAAATCGAACGATTCGAATTACAGAAAGAATTATTTGAAGAACAAAAAAGGAAACAGAAATGGAAAACAGATGGAGAGACCAAATGGAGGGAAATTACACAATGGCGACAATTGCGCTACCGGTTCTAATTTATATACGTAATATTTTTTTACTTAATTACAAAATAGAGAAAATAAAGGAAACAAAAGCATCAATATTTATTACAATAACCTTTAAATGGCAATTGGCCCACTTTGTTTTAATTAATAATAATAAAAAAAAATAGTATCTTTTTTAGATTAGAAAATTTTATTTATTTTACTAATGATCTATTTTGTGTCAACCATATCAACTTTATTTTATTTTAGGAAAAACAACATACCTACCAAATACTCTTTACAAAAAAACATACCTATCCAATAAAAAAAATTTCAAAATATCTTTTCAAAAAAAAAAAAATCAAAATAATATATTGAAAAAGAACAAACATAATATATGAA
The DNA here is from genome assembly GCA_037833695.1 of Sechiopsis laciniata. Taxonomy (NCBI): domain Eukaryota; kingdom Viridiplantae; phylum Streptophyta; class Magnoliopsida; order Cucurbitales; family Cucurbitaceae; genus Sechiopsis; species Sechiopsis laciniata. The sequence continues at coordinate 5,604,854 of JBBMKA010000030.1, read as the reverse complement.
AATTTATCTTCTTATTTAAGAAATTTTACGACATTTTTTTTTATCATCTAAAAATTTAAATTTATATTTTTCTAAATTTGAGGATATTTTTGGTCGGTCACTTAAGACTGTAGCATTGGAATACATCGCTTCAAACTTGAAAATTTGAGAAAAACACATTTTTAAAATTCAGATAGTCAACCACTATGTTGCTCTATGACATATGACAATACATTAACAAAATAACTATTTTCCTAATAAACAAATTGACTAATTTGATCCTTTGACTAAATATATTTATAAATTAAGCTATTCAAAATGTTACGATTCATTCGCTCCTATAAAATCATATTAGAATATAAAGATTTTGATTACTTCTGTCTCTTCGGTCATTCTTATTATTATTATTATTATTATTATTACTATTAAAATCATTATTTCTTATTCAAATAACTCAGAGCTGGCACGTGTTCCCTTGCTCTCTTGACAAAAGGTTAACAACTTGTGATATTTATATTGCCCAAATGCCATTATTTGTATGGTTCTCTTATGTACCATCAGATTCACTTGCCATTGCCAAATGGGTAGAAAGTTCGGTGTTTATCTTGATTGATGATAATTTATTTTAATTTTATGATTATAAATTTGATCTTAAAAATTGATATTTGGCTTCCATTTTGTATAAGAACAGTAATATCTTTTATATAAGGTTTGTAGTCTCTCACTCTAATTAAACAAAATGTATTGAATGGTCTTTTCTTATAAAATAATTATAAATGTAGTCAAAATTTAAAATATATGTTTTCATAGTCATTAATACATTTTAAGTATTGCAAGAAAGTATGCGACAATACTGTTGAAGATACTCACCTTGTGGTAATTGTCTAAAAAATGAAGTTTCTTCAATATTCTTATAAGAAATATGAGTTACTCACTTCATTGTCAATTAGTTTTAAGGTGAAACTTTATATTATCTAATAAATAATCATAAATACAAATGACTATAATTGTAATTTTTTTTTAAAGTGATCGTATTTATAGTTATTTTATAAATTTAACTAGTGTGATAGGCATAATTCTCGGCTTAACGCCCACTTGAAATGGGTCATTGGGTAGAAATAAGCCTTATTTTAAAGCCCACTGGGCCAGATTAATTTTCACTGAATTCAATCTCGTTTTTTTAGGTATAGTTTGAAATTATATAATTCGTCTCGTCCTTCATCAACTACCATTTTTTAAGTTCCATTATAATTACCAATTGTATGGTTTATGGTTAAAAAAATAAAAATAAAATAGGTTATATGGCTTTTTATTGTTCTATTATTTATTTGCTTGTCGATTTTCGTTTATGTCATAATAAGATAAATATTTTGAATCCCATGTACTGTTGAGTTATTTTTTAATTATATTATTTCACTGAATGAGTCGGTGGCGCAATTGGTTATTTGGTTTGGAATTAATCCATTTCCATTCCCAGGTTTGATCTTTTGAATCAGTATTTGTAATCTTCTTCCCACTTGTATTAAAAAAAAAAACTATATTATCTCACATATATTTAGTTGGAGGTCTCGCTACTCAATCATATGTTGTATTATATTAAAGTCACATTTTGTCTCGTTTCCGGTCATATATTTCACTATGTTCTTTTTTTTCTTAGGCTTTTTGTACGTACTAAATTATATGTTATATTATAGTTTTGTGAGAGTACATTATATATTATAAACTATTTTAAAATTCTAGTCTTATTTGACCAAACATTTGTATTCTTGTCTTCTTAATAATACAATTTTGTTCTATATGTAACATAGACATAGTTAACACAATGTTAGTAAACTACTAAGTCGATTTATTCTTTTTCTCCTATTTTCTTTATTCTCTTGATTGTTGTTTTTGTTTATGCATAATATATACTAGTAAGATATGTTAGGTAAATAATTGATGAAAAAATTAGGATAAACTAAAATAGTTTCTTTCACATTTTTTTCAGAAATTTACAAAAGGGAAAATTTTCAAACGTTACATTAACTTTGTTGAGAGATATATTAAACTTATAAATTTGTGTAAATATACAATGATTTACTAAAAACAAAATTAATATAAAATAAACATTTCATCTCCTAAACACCAATCTCAAAATAAAGTTTTTGCTACCTTTTTTTGTCCAAAATATCAATACTCAAACAAGTACTTACTTCATAATTTCAAATCACTCAACTTCCTATTCTTTTTTTCTGTTTTCTCCTCTCATCAACTCCAAAATCCAATCACCCCCTAAACTTTCAATATTTGAGTCATCTTTACAAAAAAAGAAAAAGAAAAAAAGACATAGATATATCTAACAACTAAATTACATCTATGTAGATAGTACATTTTTTTAAGATCGTACATTAAAAAGGTGAAAAGATCTCACAATCTTCTCTATCAATAATTGACCTTAGATAAAAATTCATACTATCCAATTATGTGTATGAGATCTCAATTAAACTAAAATGGATATTCAATATAATAAATATAAAATTGAGATTCAACATACTGAAAAGTAAATTTAAAAAATTATGTAGAGAATCAAATAAATAAAAGTCAAATAGCAATTTTCGAGATCGGACCCGTGACTATGATGCTAAACTGAATTACCATCAAACTGTAAGTGCAAAATCCAGATTCAGATCTAATATAAGAACACATGCACAATAGAGATGAATAAAAACAAATAGAGAAAAGAGAAGGATGGAGAAGAGAGAACACCAGATCTAGAGTGGTTCAGGAATGTCTCTACTCCATTGTTATGGATCGATTGAGCTTAATCGATCCACCATCATAATGCCATTGCAAGAAATGTACAAGGGCTCTCTAGGTTTTAGGGTTTCTAATCTCACTCTCAAGGAAGAAGAAAACTCCCAAAGTGCTTATATACTAGCACTAATACACAGCTCTCATTATTAGTTAAAACTAACCATCTAACTAACCCGAGTTACATTTAACTCATGTAGGACTAATTAATGATGTGTAATTCACCCATTACAATGAAACTATCGTGTCACTGTCCCTTACGAAGAACTATATTACTCCCATTGTAAATTAATTTTGTGAGATAAAAAAAGATATTTTCATACTTTTCATATCCTCAAACATTAAACACGTGGATTTTTCATACATATCTAAATTGTCTAAATGAAACCAAGCCTAAACAAGAATGCATTAAATTCTATTCGTAAAGACAATATGTATACTTTGCCACATTCATAATTAAAAATTGAGGTACAATGATAGATGAATTGAAAGAAACATTGTCTAATATAGTTGAATAATGGTATGTGGGAGATATGTTATAAAGTAAATACAAGTACACACTGACATGTTTTGAATACACAACAACAACAATATATATATATATATATATATATATAATGTCAGCACTGATCAACCAAAAATGTGAGAACTTTTCATTGTTATGTGTTATTATTAAAATAAAACTATAGTCAACTAACTACTGTTCCACTTCAATGTGATATAAATTCCTTATCCCAAATCCGGAATCAAATTCATGTCTAGTTTATATATAAATATTAATGTTTGGTTTGGGCAATTTATGGTTTTGAATGTGCAAGTAAACGAGAATTTAGAAGAAAAATTCAAACTCAATGGTACCTCTCTAAGATATATAAAAAAAAATTGCACAGTTTTAGAGGTTAAATTCCTCCCCACATATGATTTTTTTTTTTTTTTTTTTGAAACCGATAATGAGAGTTTGGCTCCACTAAATTAATAATAATTTGTAAGGCTCCATTTGATAATTGTGTGATTTTTATTTTTGATTCTTAAAAATTAACATTTCAACGACTATTTCATCTTATATTTTATATTTTATATTTTGATATCTACATTTTATCTATATTTTTAAAAATCAAATAAAAATTTGAAAACGAAAAAGAGTAATTTTCAAACGCACGGACCTAAATAATTTTACTACGTATGATATAAGTTACAACAAAACCAAAAAACCGGAAAGAGAAAAGTAATTAAAAAAAACTTAAGCTTTGTGTGATATAAATACACACACAACAATGTAGTAAAATATGACATATAAGTCTTATGCAAATTGGGGTTTATGAATAACCAAATTTAAATATCAAGGAGTAACTCATGTTTTAAATACAATAATGTGAAATGAAAATTGAACTCTTACCTCAAATTCCATAAAATAACAATATAATTCTTAAAAGATGAAAATAAAATATGTTTAAGAATAGCTTTCATACAACCTACCACCAAAATAAATAAATACATATATAAAATCCAAATTCCAACCTTTTTAAACACAAGGATAATTGATATACAAATTGAACAAATGATTTTAAGATCAAAGATTCAATTTTCTTATTTCATACATTCTAAATTATATATATTTTAACATCAACTTTTATAAAGCTTATACTATGAACCTCAAAGCTAATTAACTAATCACAAATTTCTCCTCACACTAGAATCACTTCTGAAACCTTAATTAAAGCAAAGATTGCATTAAAAAAGGAGATGAGAAAATTATTAGTAGATTAGATATCATAAAATGCACTCATCATCACTTAGATATTACAATCATGAGAAGAAGTGATGAGAGCCAAACCAAACATAGTCATAACCAAAACATTAAAAAAGTCACATTTAAGATAAAATAAAGTAAGGGAAATGTCATGGTAGCTAGATCTAGGTAGGTAGAGTGCATTAATATATAACAAAATATCAACACATGACTAGAAAAAGAAATTAGACCTAAAATAATTAAAAACCATGTTTGGATTGGATTAGGAAATTAAGTGACATAATTTTGGGACATGTTTTTTTTTTTTTTTTTTTGATGAAAAGAGAGATATGTTGATATTGTTTGTTGTTGTACCCCACCATGGTTTTAGAAATGGGAGACACCAACATTGGCTGAGGCATAGAATCCATTGTCTTTCATCAGAACAACATTCTGATCTCCTTCCTACAAAATTCCCAAATTTTTCTCTGTTTCAATTTACTGTTCTCTAAATAAATATCCAAAATATAACCAAAATCACAATAATACACATTTCTAAATTCCTTTTTCTCTTTTTTTTTTTTTTTTTTGTTATAAATAATAATCAAATTACCTGCTGGCGGATATTTGTCTTCTTCACTGTCTGGTCGGGCATGAGACCAAAGTGAATATGTGGAAAGTGGGCCCACTGCCAATATTAAAATAAATAAATAATCAAAGTCTAAAACAAAACAAAACAAAAACCCTTGTTAAAATACTATTTTATTATCTAACTTTTGAAATTTATTATATTTTGATGTTTAATCTTTTAGAAGTCTAATTTTGATATACATACTAAAAACGAAGCTTAAAATGGATCCACGTGATAAATTTATAATTAATATTAATTCATTAATGTTAAAAGTTTTAATAAAAGCAAAGAGAAAGTGGGAATATATTTCCATGATAGTTTTTTTTCCAACAAAACCAATTTGAAAGTTTATGCACTAAAAATTTAAATTAAAATCAAAATTGAACAAATCTAAACATACAAAAATCAAAATATAATTTTTGTAATTTCGGTATTTACATTCTTAGCAGCGGCACTGAAGGCTTCTCGGTGGGATATATCGGGATTCACAGACTTAATGCGTTGGATCTCGTCCCTGCATGCAAAATTTAATTTTTATTCCAACCATTCATATAATTTTTATTTAATTTTCTCTCTTTTCTTAAAAAAATTACAAAAAAATAAAAAATAAAAAATAAAAATATAAGAAATGGATTTCAAATCATTACTCACTTGATGAAGCGGTTATAAGCAGAAGGCACTCTCTGTCTCTTCTCTGGAGCTGGACAAAGTCATGTATTCAAACCATATAATAAAAACACAATAATTAATGTTTCAAATACCCCACTTTAAAAAAAAAAAAAAAAAAAAAAAAGATAATTAATTTGCATTTATTCCTAGCTTTTTTAAAATGTAAAAAAAAAAAAAAAAATCTGCACAAGAAAAACTGCTTTTTTTATGTTTTTCTGTAGCTAGCTAAACCACATAGAGAACAAATATGAGTTTCTTTTAATAGATTAACAATCTGCAGGCTTCATATGTAGCAGACATTTCTATATCTAGTTGAGATTTAAACTCAATTTAAAGAGAAATAAAAAGATGTAGGCTTAATTTCATGTTTAAGATTTTGGATAAGACTGCAAATTTATTTAAATATTAATGTTCTTGATCAGAAAAAAAAAAGTAAATGAAAGAAAATAATAATAATAATTAAAATTCTCACGTCTGTTGATGACTGGTGGCCTAGGGAGCTCATCAGCGAGTCCTCGAGAAGGCATTCCAAAATTGTTAGCTGCAAACTGGTTCATGAGATAATTGGAATTCGGAGTTGGGATATTTTGATCCTAACCAAAAAAAATGTCGAAAATGATTAATAATTAGCTCATATTCATAATTAAGAGACGAAATACACGAGTGTACTTATTAATTGTTAAATCTCTTGTTATCTTTCAAACATTAGTCTTGAGACAGGTGTGAATGCCCTCGAATACGTAATGCAGCCAACCATTGAGCTAAATGGTTGTTTACAGGTAGGCGGCTTTGATTTTTTCGAATAAAAAAGAAAATTAAGGGTAATGAAATTAATTACCATAATGTTGTGGGAAGGAGAAAAGAAAGAGTGGCCAAGCTGATGAAATTGATTAGTAGAAGGCAAAAGCAAGCCACGCATGTTGACAGGCAGCAGATTGGTGCAGTGCCCACATCGCACTGTCACAGTCTTGAACAAGCTAGAGCAAGGAACACTCACCTATAAATTCAACCAAAAAAAAAAGAAAACCAAACAAATTAGGGTTACCGCGCTAAAAGAAGAGAATTCCCTTGAGACTACGGACTCCAAGACATGCTTTCTTGAGAGATCTTTAGTTCGAGACCGCTGAGGAGCACTTAAACTAGAATACCCTTGAATTATCCCGGTGAAAGAGTCTAAAGACGAGCCAGTGATGTCCTGAGTATAGGAGAGCGAAACTCCAATTTCCAGATTTTCAAAAAATAAAAGTAGCAGAATTCTAGGAATATTATGTATAACTCAGTAATTTTGGTTAACAAACTAGGGTTAGCTAAAAATCTACCAAACTCCCCAATTCAACATCAAAATAACCCAAAAAAACCAAACCCCAGATGGGAAAACAGCAAAAAGATGAGAAATTTCCACAAAAAAAAAGAGTAAAGGAAGAAGCTTTATAAGGAAATAACAAAGCCCTAATTCAAGAAAAAAAGGGAAAGATTTACCGCAAGAACAGTGTCACAAATGTTGCAATGAACATAACAGAGCTGCTCAGGTGAGTGAAGGGGGTGGTCCAGCTGAGTAGTAGTAGAAGAAGAAGAGGATGACATATCAAATTATAATGTAAATTTTCAACTTTGCTTTTAGGAAAAATAAAATTTTGATTGATGATTGGTCTGTTTGGTTGACTGATTGATGGGATTGATAGGTTAACCACCTTCCTTGGATCTGCTTTTTTCTCTCCTTTGATAATGAGTTTTGAAAGAAAGAAAGAAAGAAAGTTTTTTTCCACAAAGCAAAAGAGAAAGAAAGAGAAAGGAAAGGAAAGGAAATGACTAGACTGATAATGATGATGATGGTCTATTGAAACTTATATATGGAGATAGTGTTTTGTTTGAAAGGGTTGAAACCCACCATCTCAAAGTTCATCCCAAACTCATTTGTGTGTGGTTATTTAGGACCATTTATTTATGTATGTATTAGATAATATGAACATTCATCCCAAAATTAATTGGAGATATGAAAAAATAAGACAAATTATTTGTTCACATATTTTTAATTTGGATAATTTATCTTGCTCCATTTAAATGGTGTCTCTTTTAAGTTTACAATTTTTTTATATTGTATCTTTTACAATTTTTGGATCGGACTCAATTTCATATTTTATATGATCGAATATTTGATTTTAATGAGTTTTGATATTATATTTTTCTCCTTTTTTTTCTTTCTGATGATCGGAAATCAAAGTTTCGTTTTCTCATACCTATGACACCACTAGCTCGTCCTCATGCTCAATAGAGGGTTTTTTATATTAAACTCAATAGAGGGTCTTGAACCATTAAAAAAAACATCTCAAAACTCGAACTCTCGACCAACTACATTGTCCCTTGAGAATCTAATACCATATTAGATAGAGAAAAATATGTCTGCTCATGAATGAACATATATTCCTTGCTGGAGTGACCTACGTGCATGCACACGTATGTCTCAAGCTCATCTATTAGATAGTATGAGTATTAATCTCAAAACCAATTATTACAAGAGGAACAGCCTACTTATCTTATAAATGTCAGAAGATCTTATTTGTTCAATACGTAATCGTCAACGGTACATATGTATGTATGTATGTATGTATATCGAAGAATTGGTAAAATCGAGATTAAGGGGCGGCAGATGTGGGGGGAAGGAGCTAGAAAGGGACGTGTGCATGGGAGTGAGATAGCTTTCACACACTCACCTGTTGTTTTCATTAGTTAAAGAGGCTGTTGTCTTTGTGTGGTCGAAAACCCACAAACCCCCCTTTCTTTCTTTCTTTCTTTAAAGTATAATTTCCTCAATTTCCGAACCCTTTTTTTTGTTTTTTTTTTTTATATATTATTTTCAGTTTATTTGTTATGATATTGTGTGTGTCTCTTGGACAATAAGGGTATCCCTTTCTTTTGGTTCTCTCTTTGGTCTCACCTTGTGCCCTTCCTTAGGGCTCTCTCTTCACTTCAACTTCAACTTTCCCTTATCACAACTCAATTATAGCCCCATCATGACTTTCTCTTTTGTAATTTCTTTCATTCCTATATCTTTTATAATCTCAACCCTCTCTCTTTCTCTTTCCTCTATCCCCTTTTTTCTTGGGACCCCATTTTGTGTGTTTTGTGTGATAGGATTTAAGAAATATGACCCCTCAATTTGCAACCTTGGAAACTTTTGGTGTTACATTATGGTTACTTTTGCAAGAACGAAATGCTAGAATCTTCAACGACAAGTATAAATGTTGAGACAATCTTTGAGAAGATATTGTATCTAGTGGTGTTGCATGGTGTCAAAAGTTAATTAAAAGTTTTAGTCTTAAATTAGAAAACTTTTTTTTTTCTTTTCTTTTTTGAAATTATACCTCATATATTAAGAAAAAAAGAGAAATTTTGTACTTACAATACTCCAAAATTAGAAAACTTACTTTTTTATTTATGTTGTTTGTAATCTAAATACTCTTACATCTTACTAAAGTATCTTTCCAAAAAAAAAAAGAACTCCAAACTTAGAAATGGAAGAAACCAATGAATTAGGGTTTAGGTTGTTACAATGAAGATCCTAGCTAATTAACTATACCATAATAGGTTAAATTATCCTTTTAATTTCTATATTTTTTTTTCTGTTTTCTAATACTTTAGGATTCTACATTTTGTAAAGAGAATATAATTTCTTTTTTCCACTTCTTTCATCTCAGATGTTGTGATTTTGTCATAGTACTCCTTATCTTGCATTGTACTGACATAAATTCCATGGAACTGGTTCATTTTCTAAATCTAGAACTTGGTTCATTTTTTTCTCAAAAAAAAAAAAACATGACTTGATTTATTAGTATCCTTGCTACAAAAGATGTTGAAAAGACAGACATGACATAACACAACCATAATTTAAAAAAAAATAAAATAAAAAATAGGGTTTTGTATTTCTTTATGGCATCATGGTGATGAATTCTTGAGATCTTTGGATTACTTAAAAAACACACACAAAAACTTATAATTATAATATGCTTTGATTGACGAGTTTGTAGGCTTTTGTGTTCCTTTGTCGTATTTCCCACAAAAAAAAAAAAACATTTAAGTTTGCATTTCATTAATTAATATGGGTTTTTTTTTTTTTCAATTTTGTTTGGTGATTTGACCACTCATTCTCTTTCATCTTACACATAGACAGATACGTATTTAAGTCAGTAAAAACCATATCAGAAGGCAGAGTGCCCTTTTTACCACCTTTGTCCTTTCCTACATACCCATTTCACTTGCCCTTTTGTTAACTAATTTGGTTACAATCTTTCTAACTTTTTCCCTTACAAATTTCTCAATTGCCAAATCATTATATATTTACTATTACGAGTGTAGAGTAATTCATCTATCTTATAAAAATTATAAGATATTCTTATCTTTGTAATGTATAGTTCTCAACATGTGTTCTCAAAATGGTATTTTGTACGTAGATTCACTAATTTTTAATCAAATCTCAACTTTTCATTTTATTGGACTGAATATCTATTTAAATAGCTCAAAATTTGATCATACCTTATTAGATTTGTTTCATCTAAAAATCCATTGCTAAGAAAAATGATAACTCATCTATTATATAATGTGAGAAAAGT
>JBBMKA010000030.1:5558561-5594349 GCA_037833695.1 Sechiopsis laciniata | reverse complement strand
CTTATTAGATTTGTTTCATCTAAAAATCCATTGCTAAGAAAAATGATAACTCATCTATTATATAATGTGAGAAAAGTTTTTTTTTCTAGTTCGAAAGTTTCTGCTGTTGTTTCTATTTGATTCTTATGTTTTAAAATGAAAAAAATTTAGGTCATATCAAGTTATTATCTAAATTTTCATACTCTGATCTAAATTTTCATACTCACCTACGTTATTCAATTTATGTCACATTTTTTTCTCTCTCTATTTTCTTGAGTTTAACATAAAATAGAATGTAACTCACATTGGACCACATATGTGGACATGAAAATTTAAGTCTTGTCTTGACATGGCCTAAATCTTTCTCTTCCAATAAAAGATTTTTATTCTTGACATTTTAGTGATGGTCAATTTTAATTCTTTAGATAACAAAATCGTCAGTTACATAACAATAATTTCATTTTAAAAAGAAAGCAAGCATATATAAAATAAATTTTAAAAACACACAAACACTAAAATTGTGCATTACATACTCATCAACTAAAAAAGTAATTTTGACAATAATATTAGTTATTTCCCTTTATCTCCAATTGCATTTTGTTATTTTATGAAAAAAGATGGTTTGTTTGAAATCCATATGCATATGTTTAATTTTGATAGGGCAAAACCTTTTTAAAATTCTGTTTTGGGGAAATAAGAAACCATGGCTTCTATCTCTTTTCCCTAGAAATGAAAATAAAAGCTCTTATCTTTCACTTTCTCTTTCTCTGCAAATCTCTAAGGCGTGAAAGAGGGAGAGAAAGAGAGAGAGAGAGAGAGAGAGAGTCCTTTGTTGCTTTGTTGTTGTGGACACTTCCTTGAATGTTTTTTAAAGCAATTTTTTGCTTCCCTTTTTGCAGACCATTGAGTGCCCAATTTCAAATTTTGAACTTCAAAATCAAACCCAATTTTTAGATTTTTACAAATGTTTAATTTTTTTGGTGGGTTTTTAAATGGAAATTGGGGAAGAGACTTTCAATTGCATGAATGTTATGTGGCCTTTTACAAGTCAAGAGATTGAATGGGGGATGGAGAAAATGGGTTCTTTATTTGACAGCCGCAATCACATTTGATATCATGAACTAAGGCAAAAGGGAAATAAAACAATATAATTTTTTTTTTTTTTTTTTAAGTGTAGAATTCAAATCTTTGATATCTCAAACTTTTAAACATTTAATTTTTGTCTTTGAGTTTTCAAAAAAATTTCTTATTATAAATTTTTTGTTAATTTTTCTTTAAAATAATTATTCGATTCCTTTATGAAATTTTAAATTATGAATATTATTAAATCAATTTTGATTAATATTAACTTCAAAATATCAAATAATCATTTTTTTTAAAAAAATTATAGATTGAAATTAAACATTTGAAATTTTATAGGCAAAAATGGAATACAACTTCAAATACATCTATTAAAATGATATTTTAACTTAAATAATAATAGGGAGAAAAGTATGTAAGTGGTTATTTTATTGATGTTTTTTTTTCTTTTTTCTTTTTTTTTTTTTTTTTTACTTTTTCTTTCCCCTCGTTTTCATTTTCTATCCATCTTTACTTTTGAAGTTAAATTTTTTGAGATATGTGCATCCAATCCATTACTAGGGTTTTAGAAAGTATACATTATTATTGTTACCATTTTTCGTAGTTTATAGTTGGCAATGGAGCAGATTCTTTAAAAAGAAAAGGGAAAGCTGGCATAAATTAATATTTGAAAGTATTTAGTTTTTAAATGGTTTTTTATTTTTGAAAATTTAGCATGTTTCAAATTTCTCTGTAAAGGTTCCTTGTAGGTTAGTTAGATCTAGTTTTAAGAGTATCTAGATTCTCATATTTTGTTGTGATTTTTTAAAGATATTCATAAATTTAGGAATCTAGATGCCTAAAAGAGTAGTGGACTTTAGAGATGAACATCATAAATATCTATCTCTCATAATAAATCATTGTAAAAAAAGTATAATTTTGTCATTAATTTTATATGTTCCTACCCTACCCAAAAATCATGGAAAATAAAAACAACTTTTCAATATTCTGAACATTAACACCCAAGTTTCCTTTTAAAAAAAAAACATTTAAGAAATAAAAATAGTCTAGTTCTCAAATTAATTAGAGAAAAAAAAAATTAGGAAATTAAATTGTACAAATCACACTTAAACTATGAAATATGATTCAATCACATTAATCATACTCAAACTTTTAATTTGATCAGTAAGCTTCTATACTTATTTAAGTGTTGCAATTAACTCTTGTGTTTTAATGAGCTTAGAGGTTAATTGCAATACTTTTAACACGTTACATAGATGGGAAAATTAATCAAATTAAAGGTTTAAAGGTTATGATTTGTAATAAATTCTTTCACCCAATTTTGATTTGGATAATTTTCCCAAACAATCAAAAGGATCTCTGTTGAACCAATCAACAGTGCAGAAGTAAAGAACCAAAACAAAATTTTCACTTTTTTCAAGTCAATAGTAATTTATAAAGGAAAAAGAGTCATCATATTGCTCTTGCTTTTTTTTCTGTTATAAGAGTTACTTTTGAGATATGAATCATGAACTTTAGTATACTTCTTTTGTCAATACATATATATATATATATATATATATATATAACAACCAACCTTTTAGAAAAGATATATGTAACCTAGAATGAAACCCCACTTTTCAAATTGTTTTCACTAACTACTAAACAAACATATCATATAAACTCAAGCATCAATAACAATCTATTGATTTACAAAAACTTAGACTTCATTAAATATAAACTTTAAATCCAAGAGTCAAACATCCCTATCTCTAACACTAAACCCTATATCCCTATGTCTATGTTAACTCAATTCATTATAGAAAGAAAGTCAATTGACATTTTATATATTTATATACAAATAAATAAATAAAAAGAGTTAAAATAATAATAATAATAATAATGTTGAAAGAAAAGTGGGATATGGATGTGGGTTAGGTGAGATTAGGGCAGGCAAAGGAATCTGAAGCAAAGTCCTTTGCTCTCCCTGCAAACAGCACAAGGCTCGAGCTTTCAGAACCGTACTTGCAACCAAAAAAAAAAAAAAGTTTAACCCCACACAAATGTACATGTGATTCTTTGAATTTGAGCTATGTATTTATTTGTCAATATTAAAAAAAATATATATTGAATATTTACTAACTACTTTTTAAAAATTTGTATTTAAATGAGTTATTGTAACTATTCAAAAGAACGCATGATTTTTATTTCTTAAAATAATTTATCTTTTTCTAATATTCATTTCTAATTACTCAAAAAATAACTTTTCATTTTAAATTCACATTCAAACAAGTTATTGTCTTTAACTCATTTACAAAAAAGTGCATTCACGACGAGTTCTTTATTTTATTTTTTTTTGCTTCAATTCTTCCATAAAAATCTACATCCTACAAAAACCTCAATTTTCTAATTATTCAAAATAACTTTTCATCCAAAATTTCATCCAAATATCTCCGGAAAGGTTTTTAAGTGATTCTTTGAAATATAAAATAAAATACATATCATCAAAAAAATGTTGACTGAGTTCACCAACGAAAGAAAGAAAAATAAAGGAGGTGATATTAGCAAAGAAAAATCAAAATTAGGTTGGTCTGATTGTTTGCTAGTAATCCAGTTCAACATCACGGTCACGAGTTGATTTTCACCATGTAGGGTTTGTGGTTTCCCTCTCCTAATTTGTACTAAAAAAATAAACACAAAGAAAAATTTGGAATCTAGAATAATAAATAAAAGGATTTTATTTTAAATTGAAAAAAATAAACACTCATAAATGTCATATTATTAAAAAATAATAAACCTTTACTACAACTCCTCCACTCATATTATTCAAAATTAATAAACATTTACTACAACTCCTCTACAAATGGTACATTCAAACGAGTTATTGTCAGTAAGCTCTTGTACGAACAATGACATTTAACTGAGTTATAACTACAATTCCTCTACAAACTCCTCATTTAACAACTTATTCAAACAGCCTCATATGCTTATTATTTTATTTTAACATTATGTATGTAGGTATGTATGTATATATGTATGTATGTATGGGGAAAAGGTAGGAAGTGAGAAAGAAAAGAAAAAGGGTGAGTAGGTTTGTGGATATGAGGATCTTTCAATCTTTCTCTATGTTTGTCTCTCATGAGGTGTCATTGGGATGTTTTTGTAATTTGTACAAATCTCAATAAAGTTGTTAACATATTTTCAAATCAATCTAATAACTCAGTTTCAACTACTCTTTACTCTAAAAACCAGGCTGCTGCTGCTCCTATACCCTTTTTTCTCTCTCCCTTTTGATTTTTAACCCTTTTAATAATATGCCTTTCTCATGCCTTAGTTTACTTTGAATACTCTCTAATTCATAACTCAAATTATCTCTTTGCAATGTGTTGGAATGAGAGAACACAAATTAAAAAGATGATGAAAATTTGTAGAATTGAGATAAAAGATTTTCATGTGCTTGTATAAGATTTCAAGAGTGGGAGAAAATGGCTTTCTCATTAAACATATTCTTCATGTTCTTATTCATAACAAGTAAAAAAAACCAACTTTCTTATTCATGCATAGCCGATCCATAATATACGAAGTTTTTTTTAACAGAGATAAAATGAGATTGCCTACACGTATAGACAATCTTTTGGCTCAATAGTTGACTCTACGCATATTAGGAGCACACGCTCATTAAGATATGAGCTTGAGAGATGCCAAAAAGATTTTATAATTTAAGCTTGCTTACGAGTTTCAAACTCATGCAACGTTTAAAAAAAAAAGAAGATAATTTCGGGACCACAAATCTTTATTAACAAGATCACTCGTGAAAAACGATGTATACAAGAGATTCAAATTACTCTATATATATTTGTTATTCACAATTTACGTTCAATAGTTAGCTTGTTTATAAGTTAACTAGGAATGAATTAGAAACTTTGGTTATGTTTTTTTTTTTGTTTAATTCAGCAATATTTAAGAAAGAGAATTTAAATCTATAACTTTTTTTGTTACTAAATCATATGTCATATTACTTGGGCTATATTTTCATTCACAAAAGTCATACAATTTTCACAAATTGAATTGAAAAGTATATAGTAACAAGATTGATGATTAAGCAATGATAGGGGTTGAGAAATTTGGAATGTGGATATAGTAATGAAGAAGTTGGTGGGTTGAATCACATGGTGAAGCAAGGGGAGAGATTGACCCACCATAAATAAATAAATTTTTTAAATAAAAAAGAAAAAGAAAAATTATAGAGAGGCATTTTGGGACAAGACAAATTCTACATAACTTGGGTGCTCAGGACTCTCTGTGTTTGACATGCTCTCATCAATGCCTCTGTCTTTCTTTGAAATGATTTTTCATAACCTCTCCAATTTCTTCTTCATTCTATTAATTTTTTAAGGTAAAATCATCATTTTGATCTACCACTTTCAGCTTTGTTTCTTTTTTGTCTTTCAATTTTAGTTTTCAAATTTTGAAAGTTTATTCCATTTTAATTCGTGCATTTTTCAAAGTTCAATTTCCCCTTCAATTTTTAAGTTTGTTCTTAAACTTAATTCGTAGAATAAATTTAAAGTTAATATTAATTGACATTGATTCAATAATGTTAATACTTTTAATATAAGTAAAAGAAAATAGGTGAACACGTTTCTAAAATTTATATAGAAAAATAGTATTTTTTTAAAGAAAAAATAACTAAAAATTTCGATAAGGATTGAATTTAATTTATTTTGAAATTCTAGAGACTAAAATAACATTTGAAAGTTTAGAGACTAAAATAGAATAAACTTGAGATTCAATGGATCAAAATGAAATGAATTTAAAAGTTTATGAACTAAAATTGATATTTTAAATTTTAGAGACCAAAATGGAATAAAGTTTCAAAATGTTATTTTAGGCATTTTAATTATATTTTATTCTTAGGCTTTGCAAATTAAATATTAAATTATCATTCGGAAAATTGGTAATTCTTCGAGAAAACAATTTTTATTCCAAAAATTGGTCATTCCATTTCCACCTCTGCAATTGTTGAATTCAAAAAAAGAATTACACTTTTGTCTTTACTCCTAATTTTTAAACTTGTCGGATTATATTACTTTTCACCTTTAACTTTTAATATCATTCATTTATGTCTTAGTCTTAGCTAAATGTTATTCAAATTTTGCTAATTTACCCACTAATTTCATTAACAAAAAGGAATTTAAAACCCCTGTAAAATCACTAATATCTACTTTTGAATAAATTTAAGCTTGATTAATGCACAAAGTAATCCTTAAATAAGTTGGTCACAAATTACAATTTCTCTAAGAAAAATGTTTTTTTTTTCAACTCTAAGAAAAATGTTAGGCTTTACTTATTTACTTATTTATTTTTCATTTTATATCATACACTATTTTTCTAATTCACTGATAACAAAAAATAATAATAATAATTTATAAAGATTATATATATATATATATATATATATATATGTATGTATGTATGTATGTATGTATGTATGTATGTATGTATGTATGTATGATTCAATAACATTTTGGGTTAAAGATTCAAGCGTGTAACTTCTTAATTATCAGATCGAGATCATGATAGTTGGTCTCAGCTCTACCCAAAGTATATGTGGGAACATGTTTTTTTTTTCGTATATATGTATGTATGTATATTTAATTCAATAACATTTTGGGTTAATGATTCAAGCGTGTAACTTCTTAATTATCGGATCGAGCATCATGATAGTTGGTCTCAACTCTACCCAAAGTATATGTGGGAACATGTTTTTTTTTCATGATTTTTAATAATTATTTATGGACCAACAAGAGCAGAGATATTAGAGTATACTCATTGACTAAGAGGTCTTGGATTCGAATCTCTCACTCTCAATTATTGTAATCTCAAAAATAAATAAATAATTAGTTATGGGAGAGGGTATTAAATTGCAACACTTAGCACAAGTTTAAAGTAAAAGTTTATACAACTTTTTTTTAAAGAAAAGTTTATACAATAAAATTTGATTTTTCTTATTGTTTTTGAAAATTTCAAAAATGTTTATAGTCTTTATCGTGATTTTTTCATTGATTATTTACTTAAATATATCTTGTAATTCATCGTAATCTAGTACATGTGACTCCAAATATTTATCTATCTAGACGTTTATTGAATAAACAAAAGAAGTGTCTATTATAGGCTTCTACTAAATAATATATTTATATATGATATAAGAAAAGGATGACTGAAAAAATTTGGGCCATGCATATATCTTGATGAAAAAATAACCAGAAAACTCCTTCAAATGGGAAACAATCATGAAGATTTCAAGTTTAGTTTAGGAAATCTAGTATCGAACATTTTTAGACCGACATCATTTTCTAATATTTATAAAATAAATGAACTATTCCACTCATTTCCAATTGATTTTAAGATTATCTTCGAATAAGTACGATGATAAGAGAGAAAGGAGAAAGCAATGGTAATCAGAATCGATGAATCGGCATCAATACAGTTTCATGTATCATGACTTAGAGAATTAAAAGAATGATTAATCCAATCTAATGAACAAAGAAAACCAAAGAGATACATCTTCTAGAGCATGCATGTGAGGGAAAAAATGCTATGCAAAAATCATGAAAAATTGGGTATCCACAAGACTTACAGATCTACACACTCAAACACAAACCTTACTGAGACGCCCGACAACAACTTCGACAACTTACATAACCACGAGCAGGCGAGAAACGACGCTTAGTGCAAAGCGGAGATGATCATCAGTAGAGTGAACAACATCTTCAATCCATTGCCTGTGATTGATGTTGCAGAAGAGATATCTTGTGGCCTGTGCATAAAGAACAAGTAATATAGTTCAGAATCATTCTTAAGTTTTAGTTTATAAGAAATAGTTGAAAAGGGTATGGTCCCATACTTCTGCATTTTACTAAGTTGACCACAAAAGAGTGCATTGTCCGGCATAGGTAGTTCAGTTTTGTTTGTAGCTTCAGGATTAACTACACGAATATACGTCTCTTGCCCGAGATACCACGAGTCGAGATTTTCTGTCCTGATGTTCCAAACTCCCACATTGTCGAGAGATATCAAGATGGCAGTCCATGCTCCAGGATAAACCTAGACCAGAACATGAACAAGTCAGGAGGAATGGCAGAAAACAGTAGATGTCGGTACACCGTATTTTCTAGCAATATATAAAATTTGATAGCATGTATGTTGAGATACCTTTGAACTATGTTTCCCTATGATTACTTGGTTGGGGTCTCGTTGTCCAATCAACGAGTAGGGATCTCTCTTAAAACCCTAACCCCGATTGACCAAGCATTTGCGTATTCTTACCTTCTTAATAAAACAGTTATTTCCTCTACATGTAGAAGTAGTAGCTACTAACATGACATTATCGAACCATGTAGATCACTATTATTTGCCTCGTCTTATACTTCATTACGATGTACATAAACCAATGTGCTTTTAAAATGATTGGACTACTAATCTACACATCAATACAAAGTTAAAAGTTGGTAGCTAGAATTGCACTAGTAAAAGAAGAATTATAAATCCCATCAGAGCAGGGAATATGTAGAAGGTTTGTTTGAGGAGACTGCACAATCCCATCAAAACATACCTGAATTGTCGAGCGAGCTATTCCATCCCACTTATTGTACGTGCCCCTGCTATTCTCGGTCCATTCGCCATAGTCCATCCTACATTCATTCAATCACTGAGTCAGTTGAAAAGTATCTGTGGCTCAAGACTAATACTCATAAGGATAAACGATAAAACATACCCGACGACAAAGAAAGCGTATCCGTTCATGTGATAGCTCTGCATCTTAGTGTCGTTATTTTGCAATATAACCTCCATAAACCCTCTAAATGTTCCATTAATCACTGATGTCTCTGCCTTTGGTGGTCCTGTAAGCGGCCTAGAGGGGAAGTCAAGCTTATAAACACCCTTCAACTTGAAATGGTCAGCCAGTCGGATCGGTGTGGATGGATTAACATACGAGATTCCACTTAGCGTAGTCCGTAGTTTTCCATTGATCATCATGGGAGGCTTGTTTCTCAAGACGTAAATCTCGGTTACGTTAATAGAACCGTATCTGAACGATCCTTGAGGGTTGGGACGAGCCCCACTAGCAGATACATTCCATCTGCACAATTTGTCAGCCAATTTCGAAGAAATTATAACTGTCTTTGTTACTATTACTACATATCATGCTTTTTTTTTATCAAACACAAAGACATATTCTTGTAATAACACAATGAAACAAATTGCACGATCTTCCATGGTTTCATAGATTTTTTGTAGTCGTGATTTTCGGACAAACCTGATTGATCTCGCTTGGTTCATTGAGAAAGTTTTATCAAATTCATCCTTTGGTCCGTCTGGAAGGGGACCGGCCGCCTTTCCTTTGGAATTAGAGTAATGCAAGATAGCAACACCAGTAACTCTTTTCCAAATAGATTCATTGACAAACCGAGCACTGGCTACAATGTAATAATCAGTGCTCGCATTCTGATCCATGGTTACCAAAAATGAATATGATTGTCCTACATGTATATCTAAGCTTGTATAGTTCTGTTGCACTGTATATGACCCCTCTGTTTCTGCTAAAAGAAGATTGTGGTTTTGGATCCTGAAATTCAGACTGGTAGATATTCCGACATTGTGTACTCGAATGCGGTATGTTTTCCCTGTTCAACATGAGGCAAAATAACCCATCAATCTTTAAACATATCCACCACAAACAAGGACTTGCCAACAACATTATATAAACAGAAATCTAAGCCAAAATGTACGAGGATTAATGCATATTTAGGCAGTAAGTAGCACTGCACAGTTACACAACAGACAACTAAATATTTACTGAATCTGGGTTTTGTCTTATTAAAGTTTGGAGGAATGGTTGGTTAGCTGACATGCACATAATTGGCATAATAACTAGCAGTTCCAATAATAGGGGTGAACCTATTCAAAGTTTTTCTTCATACTCAACTGAATGCATTCAATTGAATTTGTAAACAGTTGGTATTGGAAACGTGTTCAGTTCTTTGATCCATTCTGTGGCGGGAAGAATCCATCAAGCTAGCTTCGAACATGATTTCCTACACGTAGCCACGATGGATACTTATATCTATAGGGAGTACCGTTTGTGGAATTATTAGCTATAGATTTAGGGAGAGTTGGTTTATCTAGCCCACATCAGTTGGAATTAAAGTCAGGCAAGGCTAGTAGCCTTAAATGCATCACAAGAAGGCTTTTCTTAGGAGAAAACTGGGAAAATAATGTACATTGAGAGGCATTGCTTGAACATGAGGGTGTCCCCATACCCTACAATGATTCTATTACCTGCTCATTGAATGTGTCATTTCAGGTTAAGCACTTATAGAGATGAACCTAAACAAAATAGGTCATGAGTTGTAGTTCTATCAAATGCACAAATTAAAGGTGGGACATCGAGCATCTAACATATAAGTAGAATTTTGAGGCAATACAACTTACAAGTGATAGAGAATGATATCAGAACATGTTACTACTAGGTTGTAAAGAAGGCATAAATCGAACGAAATTCAAAGTTGGGACACCATCCTTTTCCTCTCCACCTACTTTGCTGAGGTATAGTGTTACCTGGATGAACTTCAATCGTTTCGTGCTCAATACCATCAGGGACTAGCGTGTCGTTATATCTGTACGGGCCTTTGCCATTAATGAGAACACCATGTGGCATTCCAAGATCCTTCCCATCATCAAGGGTTTTTCTCAGAGCCTACATACAAATCCAAAATGTATCAATACCAAGAACATTACATTCTAATTACAATGCTGCAATTAGCTAGACCGAGTGTCGTGTTCATCGAGCAAATACTAACCGTGTGATTCCGGGTGTACCAATCACCAATCAAAATTGTGATGTCCCCATCTGGGGTTGCAAAAGGAATGGGGATTATATCCCTGTTGTTAATAATAAAGCCGCCGAATCCACCCGATGCTCTCTGGAAATGAAGTGATGGAAAGTAAAAGAAGCTCCCTACCTGATCCTTAACTTGAAACTGGTAAGTCCAGTTCCACTTGGGTGGAATTGGACAATTTGTTCCTGGAACTCCATCTTGCCACGAACTTCGCCGCTGTTGAATTCCAGACCTATAACCACACAGATCAATCTTTCCATTTTTAAACTAGCTCTACAATCACAAATCAACATGAATTGTAATAGAGTAAACAAAATTAACAATCACACAATACCAATGCATGAGGAGATTCTCATCCAGCTTGTTCCGGACATTGATAACTACATTGTTGTTAGTAGTTACATTGATCGTAGGACCAGGAAACTTCCCATTTATAGCAATAACCTGCAAAACCAAAGCCAAAAATTTAAAAACTACTAATCACATTCACTTCCCCTAGTTTAGTCACCAAGAATCATTCTCGTTATAATCACATTTCTTTACAATTATTTATTATTTTCCTCCTAACTACTTTTTGCTCTTTCTCGCTCTCTTTGTTCATTATTTTATTCTCTTCGCTCCAAATACAACCTTGCCATAATCATTCGCTTCACCCAATCACTGATAATCATTTTCTTTAAGAAAAGGGGAAAACAATCAAAAGAAACTGTACATAAAAAAGGTGAGAGAAAAACACGCGATGAATGATGTGTTAGCTATGTTCACGGGAAGAACGGTTTTACTAAGGAGGACACAAATTACATAATATCGATATTATAAGAGAGTTTATATAGTGCACTCTCACTCGCTAACCAGGCAGCGAGACCCCCAACTAAGTAAATCGAGGCATCAAAACAATTCAAGCCATATCTCAACACTCCCCGATATAATCCTCCGCCTTTATATTCTCTTCCTAATTCTCATTCTCCTCATAATCATTCTCAATCTCGTACCAAACACCCCCTAAGATGTATAATATAGTCTTCCTCCAGTTGCTCTCAGCTCACAATTCCAGCAATGTACTCTGTTTCTCCAAAAGCACATCAAGATCTACAGCTAAAACCCCAAACAATCTTAAAATCCAACACAAACCCATTTCACATCCAACCAAACAGATCACCCAAAACAGGAAAAAACAACAAGACAGGTAAAGAAAGTGCAGAGAGAAACAAGAGATCCAAGGAAAACAGACCTGTTGAGGAACACCCAGAGGAGAAGCAGTAATGTAAGAGACATCAAAATTAAAGAAAGAAAATGGATCTGCAGCCGAAGAGAGTGTCACAAACAAGTAAATGGGAAGTAAAAAGATCGACAAGTAGCAAAACAGAGCCATTCCACTGAATCTAAATGCGAAAAACTTCACTGGGCAAGCTTAATTAAACACCTCTGTTTTGCATTATCTGGGAAGAAGAGAAAAATGGGGATGGAAAAAATGGCTATAATTTTGACAGCTTTTGATAATGGAAGGGGATTTGATTGCAGAGAGTATTGGGTTTAAGGTTAAAGAAGAGGAGAGCGTGAAAAAACAGAGCAAATGCGTTGGCTGTAATGGGCCTGTTTGGCTAGGACTGTCCTGGCTCTGTCGGTTACCGGTCACCTCCCTAACCCGCCATTCACGTTTCAAACAACAGGGCAGAGTGAAAAGGACGCGGAGAATAGTAGAGACAAACGCCGGTAGTCGGTACTATTCGCAATTTATTGTTCTTTTTTTCTAAAATCATATTTCTCTCTCTATATATATATTTATGTATTACCTTTATGAGAAAAGGTACATTTATACTCTTAACTTATTTCGTTAATTACACTAAAATTATAGGAAATTTTGCATATATAATAAAAAATTGCAAAATATTTTTATTTATAGTACAAAATTAAAATTAATTTATTTATAGCATAAAATCTAAATTGAGTTTTATCACTGGTTGAGTTCTATTAGTGATAGAATTCAATCAATGATAGACTCATTCTATCACTGCTTCAGTTTTTTATCAATGATAGAAATTCAAATTGAGTCCTATCACTAGTTGAGTGATAAAAATCAGTGGGCTATAGATGAATTATTTTAAAAATTGTCCTACAAATATAATACAAGAGATAGATTGTGTTGCTGATAGTATATTCTCAAAACTATAACCATGTGAGACAACAAAAAAATCATAAATTAAATTGTGAGAAACCACCTTTTTTTAATAGTTTTTTTTCAAATTGTTAAAAAGAACAATTGTTTTATATATAATTTGGTAATCAATAGATTATTTGGAGTATTCCTATTGTTATTCAATTAAAAGAAATCAAATTTACTTATTTTTAGAAATATTTTGATAAAAAAGAATGAGAAACATAACAAAAAAAAAAACATGAAGGCCATTAAACAAATTTATATAAATTTGCGAGGCACTTTTTCAAATGCAATATCAAATGGTATAAATTTAAAAGTTTAATAACTAAACAAATTAATCTAAATGGTTGGTGAGTTGTTAGTTTCATTATTTTGTAATAATCTAATTTAACTCTATAGTGATACCTTCAATTTCGAAAATTCATATTTGACTCTCATTTATTTGAAAGCAAAATATCGATCACTTGAAAATATCAACAAATCAACGGTTGATTCAAACATCAAAAAGTAAAATTCAAGTATCAATAAGCACAAAAACGAATCTAATGATCAATAAAGTAAGCTCGAACAACTGCAAAGCCTCAGACATTTGTACATTTGAAAGAAAAAAAAAAACTATAGGATAAATATTGGATTGTATTGATTTAAAAAAAAAACACACACACATTAAAAATTGTATTCATACTCACTCATATAAATAAAAATACAAACTTATTTATAAGTATGACAGCACTTCCACGGCTATTCATCAAAATCTTATGTGAATAATCTTATAATTAAATAAATGTAGTATTTTTTAGTACCATAAATATACATGTATATAGCTTATTTATTTATTTTTTTGGTTATAAATATTAGATAATTCGATGTGAAATCCTTAACATGCCCCTTCAAGATTGTGTTTTTTTTTAGCTCACCAATCTTGAATCGATTTTCAATTTTATTTTTATTTAATTGATAATGAGAGAAGTAGTCCACCTACTTTTTATTGGATCGATACATGTTTAAGTTTTATGAATTTTAATACCATATTAAATAATATAAGATTCCACTTCAAAATCAATCAACAATAAAAGAAAATAACTCATATCTTTTTTATATTATTATGAAATCTCATTTCTTTGCAAAGTGCGATGTTTAAGGTTCTTGGAATATGAGGAATGCCTATTGTCTCAAAGGTACATGTAAAGGGAAATAAATTTCTTTCAAAAATAAAAGAAAAATAGAGCGGAAAATAATAACGTTTATAAAAATCTGTCTGAGAGCAGCACGTGATTGCCAGCCGTTGAGCATTGTGTGGGCCCCAGTGGCTGATCTGCTGGAAGATGCAATATTATATTAATATTAAACCATAAATAATTTAAAATTCAGCACATTCATTTATTGGCCTCGTTGTTTGGTTTAATTTAGTTTGTTTTTGTTAATTAAACTGCTCCAATCTGAATCTTTATTAATGTCTACAAATTGCTCTTTTTCTTTCTAAAAAAAAAAATTGCTCTTTTTCATTTCAAAAAAAAAAAACAACAACAACAAATTGTTCTTTTTAATGAGGTCGCCATTTACCATTTAAAATTGATAACGAAACAGAAATTAGATTAAATTACAAATATTTTCACTATATATATTTGAAAGATTTTTTTAAGTGAATTGTTTTTTAAATATGGGTTAGTATTTAAGTTAATTTACACGTATTTCAATTATTTTGACAAAATATACACAAATGTAAAAAAAAAAAAAAAAAAAATATATATATATATATATATATATATAAATTTAATTTTTAGATGAGGAGAAGCTTCTATATATATATACTTAGTTCTTTTATTTTAAAATGTTTGTAAGAAGTCTCCATACCTTCTGTATATATACTTAGTTCTTTTATTTTAAAATGTTTGTAAGAAGTCTCCAAAGGTATGGTTCGCTAGTGATATAAAAATAGAAGTGTGCAAACGAAGGAATTTTTTTTTTAGTTTAATAATACTTAGAGGCGGATAGACTCGAACAAGTAACTTATCGATTATTATGTTCTACATGATATTATTGCAGGCTCTACTTTTATTAGTAAAAACGGCAAAATTTGGTAAAAAACAATTTTTGTTTTTTATTTTTTAAATCTACATGTTTACTATATTTCGTTTGAAGAAAAAAAATGTTTACTATACTTTAAAAATGTTTTGACAACAATTCTGTAATATGATAGTTTTTTTACCTCGCATGTGGTTTGTTATTTTCATTTAAATAGTGATTAATGTGCCTGAAAAAAATATAAATTGAATGTTATCTTGTATGACTTAGTAATTAAGATATTATAAATTTAAATACTTTTACTTTTTCAAAAAAAATAGTAGTGAATACTTCTGTACCTTTAATAATTTTTTAAAAAAGTTAAGAAAAGAGTGTAACGTTTCAATCTCAACTTTTTTATTTTGGGAAAGGTTTGGGTGTAGTCATGGCTGCACCCCATGGTTGCACTCGTTGATGTGGCTCTTTGAGAGCCACAAATTTTTATTTTATTTTTTTAAATTTTCTTCTTTGTGTGTGGCTCTTAAAGGAGGTGCAGCCAACCTTTTCCTTAAAAAAAAAAAAAAAAGTTGTTAATATCAACTATTATAATTAGGTAACAAAAAAAAAAAACTTAAGGGGTACGAAAATGGATCCGTGCAATTAATTTAAAAGTGAAAAACTAGACAAAATTGTCGTAAAGAAGAAGAAAATAGTTGGTACATTTATAGGGCATTGTAACGTGATGACATAATTATTAATTAAATTTGGTAAGGATTTAAATAATTGAATGAATAAAGTGTTACAATTATTGAGATTGATTTAAAACGAACATAAATAGAAAAAGGGTTAAGAGTTCGGGCAGGGGGCAGTGGAATGGGGCTGCTTATTCAGAATGAAACATGAATATCTATAGTACAAATTTGATAGGCCCGTTTTAGACCTTTTTTTTTTATATAATTTAATACAGGTTGGAAGAAGGGGATTTACAAATACCGATTCCAAAAAACGAACCCGTGATCGTGGAATGAAAATAGATTAACACCAAACCAGATAACTAATCACACCACCGATTCATTCGGTCCATTTTAGACAATTACTACCCACACTTTTCAATTACTTGTACCCGATTTCATCAATCATCTTTTTACATTTCTTATTGGTAACAATTACACTTTTTTTTTTAATTGGATCAATTTACTTAGGATCGTGATTTTGTTTGAGGATACAACCATTCATTTGGGGTGTGTTTGAGTAAAGAGGTTCGGAAAGAAAGATCTTGGTTATTAGGGATTTAGAGTAATTTGGAAAGGGTTTAGAGAAGATAAAATGTTATTTTAAATAAAGGGTAAGCATTTGTGATTAAAAAAAAAGAAGAAAAAACTTCCTTTGAATTGAATGAGTTATGAGTTGTCGTGACAGAAAATTCTCATTTGAATTGAGTAATTGTGACAAAAAACCTTTCATTTAGATTACATGGTTATGAATGGTTAAAGAGTTTATGGATCAGTTTTTTAAAAGTTTATGAAAATTTTATGCAAGATTTTATGGAGGGTTTTTGAAAGTGTTTCATCCAAATGTGAGATTGGACCAACTCATACCCAATCCCTCGAAACCCCTCTAATAATGTATCAACTTCACATATTTAAGAAATTGATTATATAAAAAAGTTACCTAATTTATACATGAATACATGCACGTACTTAACTCGCTAGTAATTGTAAACAACATTTACTATGTTTTAAGTTTTATCGTAGTATAGAGACTAAAGTTTTGTTTTTAAAAATATATGAATTAAATTCTAACTTTAAATTAAAAGTTTCTTCCAATTATATGGATCAAATGTATAATTTACAAGCAATAAATTGCTACTCATTTGAATTTTCATGGAGAGAAAAAAAGGCAACCCATTATCAAAATCAATATTTGAGAAAATTCAACCACAAATAAGGAGATGGGGCTGTAATTAATGTTTTTTTCTTTCTCTTTTTAGTATAAGGTTGTAATAAATGTTACATAAAAATAATTTGCTCATTCATTTTCCTCATGCTCGGTAAAATCAGAGTGTTGTATCAAGAAAAATAAGAGATTGAAAATTTAATGCAAATTGTTTGTGGTCCTCCAACTCTCCCGCGAATAACAGACGGCCCAATAAAGAATGGGCCTTAAATTCCGGAGTTGGAACGCTAATAGAAGCCCAACTAGTACAGCCTGAGGCCCATTATGATAGCTCATGCTTTGCCGTAAATATAACTATAATTCACCTACCTAAACTGATATAAATAATAATAAAAACTAAATAAAATGATATGTACATATTTGACTTGTTTTGCAAATAATTACAAAAATGGACAAGTGAAAAGACATTCCTGCCTTGAAAATATATCAATGAATATGATATATTTAACCTCTACTTCAAAAATAAATACTATTCTCTTCTATCTCTCTCAATTCAATTCCATTTGCCAACGAAGCACATTAGTGTAGTTATGGGTTCAAATTTTCCAATCAGCAATTATTGTTGAACACAAAAAAAAAAATAAAAAAATAAAAAAATCAATTACATTTCACTACATTATATAATCATCAAACATGTTCATTAATCATCAATCCCCAGTTATTATCAAATTTAAACTATAAAGACTAAATTGTTATATATTAAAGTGCATGAAATAAAAGGTTGTCATTGTCTAAATTGTTATAAACTAAATAATTTGTCTGAAAAAAACCACTAATTAAAATTAAAAATTATGCCATGCTATTTTGCTCCCAAAAAAATCCTCTAAGACATGACTTCTTGAGCTATTGCTTTTGTTATTCAACAATATTTGGAGTAGAAGATGACTCCACATCCCGTTATTAGAGCTACGTTCTAATTAATGTTTGAGCTATTATTCTTGTTCTTATTAGTGTTTGAGATATTATTCTTGTTGACAATACAAACTTTTTTAAAAAAATAAAGAAGTTGGCAAACTTAAAAGAAAAATAAAAACAGATTGGGAAGATGGTAAAGCAGTTGCAGTCACTTTGAACAAATTGTCAAATAAGAAAATCTGATTCTACAATTGAAGTGGTACTGAAAAAGCAGGAGTTGCAGAGCAGAATTATTAGAAGATTCAGACATAACCAAATCAATCATTCAACTCTTATTCATGAAAAAACCAACATTCTCAAATATCAAACACAAGCTAATTCATACATTTGGGGGTGGCCAAATCTTCCCAAAAAGCTCCTCAGCTCTCTTTGTTTGATCAGCATAACCCTCCAGCCCAGTAGCCAGCAGCTGCAAAGCTCCAGGCCCCATTCCTGATGCAAGGCTTAATTGGTCCCACTTTTTCACCTGAAAATATTGATTTCCAAATTGTACCATTCCATGAATACCCTTCAGAATGTGCAAGCATGAAAAATTACCAACTGATATCTTCAGATCAAATACCCATTTTTACATTTTCTACCTCTTTCATAGAACATGTCATTTCTTGACAGAAGTTGAACATGGCAATTTCTCGGCATTCGTATATGAAACGGTTTATGTACGAGTACAATAGGAGAATTTCAAGGAAAGAAAGCGAACCTCTTTGTCGCTGAAAATGTAATTAGCTGCGGACTGTGGGGACAGCTTCCTGATAAAAGAGTACTTATCGTCCGGTGTGGTAACTGATTCTTTTAGGGACTGCAACACCTTCAATGGAGCAATGATGTAATCTACGCTGAAGGAAGAAAAAAATGGATTTTGTTAGTAAAAGTGTTTGGAGAAGTATGATGGTTTCATGATTTTTTCGGTCAAAGAAAGATGAGGTCATATTATGATTTACCCCAGAAGACTGAACAGATCTTGTTTATTCCTAACAGCTGCTGCCATCAATTTTGATTTGAATCCATGTTTGTGAATGTAGTTGTAAGCCTTTGTCACCTGCAATAGTGAATGGGCCATTATATTACCATTCTTAGTTCAGTTCTGTTTATGTGATCCTAAGGTCTGTTTATTCCTTCACTACAAGATGTTGAACTGATTTCAGAAATTCAGCATTGGGATAGTAAACTTCAAATAATCTTACTTAATGTCGCAAAACTATGACCTTAATGTAACAAGACTTTGATAAGTCCAAAAATCAGATATGTAATGTTCAACAATTTGTCTGCTCGACATTCTAGAATGAAATGATGCTCGAAGGGGTAGAGAAAATAATTGGACAAAATGGACAGAACTTTTCAGCTATGCATCATTATCCAAATTCAACTAACCAAAGCCAACCCAGGATCCTCTCCTCTTTTAAGTGCAGCTTCTATTTCAGGGTCACCAGAGTGATTGCGAGCCCAATCCTGAATTGTAGTTAAGCATTATCAGCAAGATAACATTACAAGCTTCCTGATTAGTATTATAAAGAGGTGAGAAAATTACGCGTAGGCGACCAACAAAAATCTGAATGACAGAGGCACCAGCTTGGGCTGCTGCTGCTGCTTGGGCAAAGCTATACCAACATGGAGAGGCAAAATACAACGCAAGGGTTAAAATTAAACAGCTGTTGTTTGCGAAAGAGTGATGGGGACTAGCGAAGAAATGCAATTGTTTTTGTTTCATCCAACTATCTGACCCAACATTTGGTTTGGCAACAGAAAATTTCTAGGAACTGATACATGCTTAATAAGGGATCATTAAATATCATATAGATATGACTTACGAGAGCATCAGGGATGTACTTATCTATTTTTCGTAATGCAACCTTTTTAGGCCATATAGAGTGAGTAAACCAACGATATACAATTTTAGTTGTTTAGCATGAAGAATGGATCGGTTGAAAAGAAGAGGCAAATGATTCACATAACAGTTACCACATGAAGGGTACGTATATACAAACAGACAGAGAGCTTGGTAG
This sequence comes from Sechiopsis laciniata, assembly GCA_037833695.1. NCBI lineage: Eukaryota > Viridiplantae > Streptophyta > Magnoliopsida > Cucurbitales > Cucurbitaceae > Sechiopsis > Sechiopsis laciniata. The sequence goes on along the minus strand of JBBMKA010000030.1, from coordinate 5,574,373 downwards.
ATACATATATGCATCATAGATAACAAGATTGACTAATCACTACGATACATGAGAAACATTAAAACAGATTCATGTCTTCCTAAATAACCATCCAAATGCAAGGAGTTCGACAGTAACACAGGAAATTAGCAAAAAACTAGGAAGCCATGAAGTACACTGGAAACTAGAAAAAAGAAAAGACTAAGAAGGAACTGGCATCACTTGATATCCACACTCACGACACCTGAGATAAAAAGTAGTTGAGTATACTTTTTACCTAATCGGTTCAACAAACACTGTCCACAGCATTCAGATCACAGGTAACGTATTATCGAAGACAAAGGAACAAGACAGGTAAACTTAATCAAGACGCATATAGACTACAAATATTTTAATACAAAGCACGAAGTAAGTTCTTATTCAAGGAGATTAACGTACCTGTATACAAAAGTCAAATGTGTCTGTATTCCCTCGGATTCCAACAATCTTGAGGCCTCAATTCCCTACGATATTGTAACCGTTGGTTTACAGATCAGTATCTTTATAGACAGTCAACAAAAAGAATTCTCACAATCAATAATACAGACTGTTCTGTTCACTAGTCGGGATTCACCTGCCAAGTTGATGGAATTTTGAATAGCAACCGCTCAGCAGGAACATTGATTTCATTGTACAATCTCAACAAGTCATGCACCTTTGATCCACAAACAAAATTATAAGATTTCTAGGTACAAGAAGCCAAACATACAACATCTGCATATGATCTATACATCCCCTGTAGACTAGCATATGATTTGTGCTAAAATGGGAATTATAATGCAATATGCGCCTGAACAATTAAAGAATGTCTAGTCAGAATGGTAAAATCGAAGTTGAATAATTTTGACTACCCAAAAGAAATCTTAACCCATATACAACAATTACGAAAAATTGAAAAAATAGAAGCTATCTAATGCTTTATGACGATGAGATTTAAACAAGGCTAAACCTTTCTGATAATGCCATGTGTGTCATAAGCAACACGTGCATCCACCTCGGTTGAAACACGTCCGGGAACTAGTTTTGCCAAATCACCACCAACATTTACCAGAGCCTGCAAATCGAGACCCAACTTACCATTTATTGATCTCCATAAAATGGGAAAAACAGTCTCCAACAGGCAACAAGTAAGGTAAAAGAAAACATGTAACCTTGTTAAAAATGCAGGAATATTTCAATTCAGGGTTTTCTATCCCAAAACATTCAGAATCCGCCAGTGCCATATCAACCGCATTCTGTAGGATATCACAAACTTACAAATTGAATTGCAATAAAATTTATACCACATAATAAAAAAACCAAAATAACCAGCATTGTCTTTTTATTCTGTAAATATTATCTAAGACAGAGAAAAGAATGCCGAATGCCTACTCTAAATATGGTATCAGGAAGCCCACATATGCCCAGAAGGAGAGAAGAGCTGACAGTGGCAGCAGTAGGAGGAAACCTGCACTTCCAAAGAGAAACTGTTACGAAAAATCGTAAGCAACAAAGAAGAATTAAAGAACGAGAGACAAAGAACACAATCGTGCTTCACTAACATTGGTTAGCTACATCCACAGACATATAAAAATACAAAAGGTTTGGCAAACGGGGCAAGAATTTTAAAAAAGTAAAATAAGCCCAAAATACATAAAAGCCTAATACAAAAATATTAAACCCAGTTACATATTTCAGCTAGATTGCGAAGACATCGCTACCCGACCGAGTAATCGTAACGCAACATAGTTGAAGGCATTTCAATCCAATACTCCAACAAAACAACACAAAATGACAAATGGCAGGGATAATTAAGAATAAGAACGTAATTAGAAATTTCGTATACTTCTCAAAATCGTCAAAAACGACGGTGTCAGGAACGATCTCGCTGAAGCTAGAAACAGCGTCCAGCTCAGTAATCAAACCTGAAAACAAGCGCGCACGAAGCTAAGAACAGTGGATTGTTGCACACAGATTAGGGCAAAATGAGAGAATCGAACCGGTGTCGAGGGACGACGAGAAGCCCGAGGAAGCACAAATTAGAGGAAGAGATGTACGAGAATGGAAAACTAGGTTGGAAGGTTTGAATCCAACTGAGAACACAAATCGATTCTGATAACAAGAATTGAAGCATTCAATCAGAGCTATGGAATAGAAATAGCACAGTTCACGATTGTAGATGAAAGTCAGGTACCTGAAGAGAGGAAGAAGAAGACGGCGACGGCGACGGCAACGACTGAAGAGTTGCAGACGGCGGAGATAGCAAAAATAGTGACATTTTGGATTTGCGATAAAGTGTGTGTAAGAAAGACCGTTATTTCCGATCAAGATCAGGTGGGCAGAAATCTATATGTATGTGTGTGTATATATATATATATATATTTGTTAATAGAACAAATTTAGTCAAAATTGTAAAGATGGACTTTAATACGTCTTTATAATTTTTTTTTTTTTTTTTTAAAAACAATGTATAACAAGTCTCTAAACATTTAAAATTGTATCTAATAAGTGTGTGTCATATTTAATATATTTTTTTAATTCGTAAATTTACTTGGTATAAAATTGAAAACTTAAAGGTTCTATTAGATAAAAATTTTAATCTTATGTCTACTAGATTTGTTATTTTTTTAAAAAAATGTATAATATATTAATGCCCTATAAAAAAAAAAACAAGCATTTCAAGATTTTTATAGATAATTTTAAAGTTTAGAGTCCTATTTAATATATTGGTACTAAAAAAAAGAGACCAATTAAACATGTGTAATTTTTTTTTTTTTTAATTGAGAGATTCAAACTGTAATCTTTTAATTATTATTTATTAAATTATATATGATAGCAATAAAATTTTGAGACTAAGCGACTAATTTAGTCACTTTCTAATGTATTATAATTTTTTTGATGCCTAATGTATTATAATTTTTAATCAAGTTATTTTCAAATAATAAATTTTACTAACAAAAAGTCGGCATTTTATTAATTTCATTCAATATATTTAATTAACTATTAATTTATAAATCAATCGAGTAAAATTCAAGTCTACCATCAAAAAAGAAAATGACGATTACTAGTACCTAATGGTTCGCACACTAATAAAGGATGTCATGAAGGCAAAACTTGAAGTAAATATTACAAAAAAAAAGACAAAAATGAGAAGGATGTTAATGAATCTCATTTTAAATGACCGTCTACTTAAAAATTATTTTCTTACGAATTTCTTTATCTTTAAATATTGTAGGATCAAAAAAATCTTACAAAACAAATTATTAGTCTGACCTTTCAGCAAAACTTAATTTGTATAAATAATTTCATATACATTACTTTTATATCATAACTTTATTCCACATATATTAGAGCAAAACCCTGATTTTCCAATAGAAAAAATATCTAATATAGAAAATCCTCATTTTCTCAATAGAAAAACCATTACACCTTTATATATGTAAGGATAGTTAAGACAACTTCAAACAATACCAACAATTTATAGAGGGAAAAAAAAAGCCTGAAGTTGACCTTTTATTTTAAATGGCAAGATATAATGATTTAGACCATTATAGATTAAAAGAAATTTCCTAATCAAGATTGATTTCACTAGAACAGAGCAACTTGAGAATGTGGAAAAAGAGAGAAGGGGGAATTAAATTAAATTAAGGAACACTCACTTATTTGAGAGTCAAAAAAAGAAAGAAAGAATGTTTAGTTCTAGTTTTCAAAATCTCAGCCAAACAAACAAGTAAAAACCAAGGGGGATTGGATTATCAAGCTACTACAGTGTCATTGCAGCATCCCAAAATCTGCATAACATTTACATCTTTTTCTTCTTCTTTCCTCTATAAGCTGAAATGTGGAATTTGAAGTTTCAACCCCATCTAATAATTGCAGACCCCCAGGTTAGACCTGCTCCGAACCCCGACGTTGCAATCGTCTGCCCCGCCTTCACCCTCCCACTCCGCACGGCTTCGTCCAGTGCCAATGGAATGGAGGCTGCACTCGTGTTACCGTAGTTTGCCAGATTTGATATGACACGCTCCGATGGAACCTCTAGTCGTGTAGCAACCGAGTCAATGATCCTTTGGTTTGCCTGCATGTTTATCCATCAGCATTGTAGAAATCCCATCAATGAACTCTTATGATTTATATACTCATAACAGCTTCTTATAGTCGCATTGGGCATAAGAAGTTTGATCATAATAAAATTATTTTCCAGTAACAGATACCTGGTGTAACAGCAGCCAATCGATGTTTGATGAACTGAGACCAGCTTTTTGAAGGGCGGTCTCGATGGACGGTGGCACACAGCGAACGGCAAATCGAAACACCTCTTTGCCATTCATCTGAATACAAGAGTATGTGACATTTTTTGGAGGAAAACCAACCACAGAGCCATTAGAATCCGATTTTTGATCCGCTTCTTTTAACTTGATCCCAGCATTCAAATGCCTGTTCCAGATTTACGATACTCGTCACGGAACGATAAAACGAAACTAAGGAGAATATCCAAAAAGCACACCTTAGACCATCTCCATCACTATGCAAGTCAAAACCAAATAAACCATCATCCTCAGCATCACATGCCTGAAACCAAAACATATATTGGAAGGGATTCTTAAGCAACTTAACTCATGTCATAGGAAATAAACATCTAAGAATATCACAATGACTCAATTGGTTGATATAATTACATTTAAGGAAAACAGCCTATCCAATACAATTTTCCTTAAATTTACTTCAACCTATCTGCTTAAGCTTTTGAGTTGATTGGTGATTTAATATGATTCAACATGATATTGAGTATAAGGTCACATGTTCAAACTCTTGTCGAGTTGCTTCATCCCTTATTTAATATTGATTTACATTTAATGGACATTCTCAAATTTCTAAGTCTACACGCAAAAGAGAGTATAAAATTTACTCGACCAATCAGCTTTAGCTTTTGAGTTAATTGATAATTTAATATGATTAGAAAATTACATATATCAGAAACTTATTAGCAAGTGGTTGATGTTGCATATGTCGCCAACTCGCCATTAGAGAACTTTTACCTGCACTAGTACAGCACCAGCAGCATCTCCAAAAAGAATACAGGATGCTCTATCAGACCAGTCGACATAATGAGAAAGAGCGTCGGCGCCGATGACAAGAACATTAGAAAATCCACCTCCTGCAGTTACCAGATAAGGTAGTTTATTGTTTTAAAACCCAAGGGAAAAATATGATCCAAGCAACAAGAACAAATCAGGTTCCTTTACCCCTTATGTGACAAGCAGCTGATACTAAACCCAGAAGAAATCCACTACATGCAGCTGTTATATCATAAGATAGAGGATTTCTTTTACAACCAAGAGCTTTTTGGATCTAGGATGCAATGGAGCCAAATTAGAAAAGCATAAAGTTTGGATAAATTCAATAATATCCCAATAAAAATCAATTGAAGGCCAAAGTTAGCTAAAAAATAGGATAATTTCACTTGAAATACAATTCGATCTGTAAAATGACATCAGTACAGTAACAATGCACAGACATAGCTAAGCTTGGGGAGTGGGGTGAGTGATAGACCCTCTACATGATATGTGTATAGAAGGAGAAATAGGGAAAGGCAATGTGTCCTAATGCTAGGATGTACGGACGGGTTAGTAGTGCCCCTCGATTTAGAGGAGCAAAGCTCCAAATTACTGGGCCATAAAAAAAAATAGAGAAAGGCATGTAACTAACTTGGTTTGGGTATAAGCAATTTGGTTATCATTTAGTTAGTTAGATAAGGCCCCGTTTGATAATCATTTAGTTTTTTATTTTTGGTTTTTGAAATTAAAACTTATTTTTACTAAAATTTTTACAATGTGTTTCATACAACGTATCCATTTTTCTTTGAAAAAGTATGTGAATGCTAACAAAATTTCAAAAAAAAAAAAAAACAAGATTTTGGAAACTACTTTTTTTTGTTTCCAAATTTTGGTTTGGATTCTAAAAATATAGGTAAGATGTAGGCATTCAAGTAAAAAAAATCACATGATAAGATAGTTGTTGTAGGCTTAAATTTTAAAAACAAAAAACTAAAGACAAAATGGTTATCATACGAGACCTTAGTTTTTCAGTTTACTATAAATAGCCTTCCACTTATGAGAAGAGGATTCATTCGGCAGATTAGTGATTGTAAAGAGGAGATTCTCCCTTGTTCCAAAGTAATAAAAATAGAGGAAATTGTAATGAATAGTCTCTTGTAACCAAATATTTACAACTGTAGTCAAAATCTAAAATAATCGCATCTACATTTTCTTTTTTTTTTATCAATTAATTAATAATTTCATTCAGAACAATTCTAAATGAAATTATTTTAGGGAACAATTCTAACCTCTAGTAATTGAAACCATAAATCATTTTAGATTTTTCCATTTATTTTTTTTCATTTACGGTTACTTCTCTCTAAACTTAGTTGGAAAACAAGTCTCTTTCACCGAATGGGTCAGTGACACGATTGGTTATTTGATTTGGTGTAAATCCATTTCCACTCCACGGTCACGGGTTCGATCCCTAAAATCGGTATTTATAATCTCCCTTCTCCCAACTTGTACTCAAAAAAAAGAAAAATAAAAACAAGTCTCTTTCTTGTTCCATCCCTAAAATTAACCTCCTTTGAATCTAAATTTTAATTACCATTTTCATTCTTCTAAGTTTTGTTTTTTAACTTTCATATATACAAGATTATTTTGTATTGTTTTGGAAATCCTCGTCATAATCCTTCCATTCTTATTGAAAAATAAAGTACGAAGGTTTGTTTGAAACTCTTCTTTATTTTTCTATCATTTTTTAAGTCGTTATTTAGTTATTTATTGCACCTTATTTTTTTCAATTTTAGTTGATATTGATTCGGATTTTATTTGTGATTAGTATAATCATGATCTTATTTTTTGTTTCTGGCGAAGTTCCCTATTTTCAGCTGGAATTCTCCATTTTCGGTTGACCTATTTTCAACTAAAAAAAAAACAAATATTGATAATTCTGTAGTAACAAGGATAGGTAAGTATTTTTCTAGCTCTGCTTTTTTTTTTTTTTTTTTTTTTTATATTGATGTTGTTTCTGGTTAAATAATCAAAAGGTACTTATTTTTCTGTATTTTATGTAAACATGTATAATGTAATAATATGTATTTTAAATTCTTTACACTATATTTATACTTATTTCTCTCTTTGTAATACTGTTGTAGGAAAGCCTCCCTCCCGAAACTATATTTCAATCACTGTATTTATAAATGTATTTATGTGTTTTTTAATATTAATACCCGTATATTGTATTATAAATACTAGTATTATAAGAAAGTATGTGATAATACTCATCAATATCAATGACTAGCCATTGAAAATAAATTTTTAAGTAGGTGGCCACTTTCATCACTAGCATCGGCTTTCTTTCACCACTAGATCACTCCATAATGATTGATATCACAAAAATAATAATAATCTAGAAACCCATAATTATTTATTAGAGAAATTGTAATGGATGAGCTATTCGACAAAATAATTACAAATGTAGACAAATTTTAAAATATTTGCATCCATAGTCATTAATACGTTTCAACACTGTATTATTAATCCTCATTAATATAATATTATGTATTATTAATACATATGATTATAGTTGCTAAATTTTTTTAAAAGTGACCATATTTATAATTTTTTTTTATTGCATATATAATTATTCTCTCCATTTGACTAATCTGGTAAGTTTTCCTATTTATTGATACACGATTGAACATTTTAGGTATTTTAGCAAAATAAAACATAGAAATCATGTAACAAACGTAAAAATTGGAAATTTTGAAGAAAAAAAAATAATATTAAAATAAATAAATCCCAACGAGGTAATTTAGGATCGAGAAATTTAAGATGTAATTGGAAAATCTTACGATTTGGAGATTTTTTTTTTTTTTTTTTTTTTTAATTTGAGGTTTTTTTATTTTAATAAATGTTGATTTAGAAAGGGAGGATATCTATGTATTTTGCCTATAAAACGAATTTTCTATTCAATGACTTTGGTACAACGATTATGGATTCCATAATGGAGAACAAAATCAGCGATATACCTGGTATGATTCAAAAGGAAGTTGGCAAGATCCATGAGTATCTTGCCTTAGATCAAGAAAATGTGATCTTGAAGGTTGCTAAGGATCAAGACAATCAGATTTCAATGAAAACCAACATGAGGGAATCAAGAAAGGAGGTTACTGAGATCAAGAAAGCTGAATCTGGTGGAGAAGAAAAGATCAGTACTAACCTGGGAAAAACCGAGCTCGAGGAACTGGTTTTCGGAGGGGAGAACTTACATGAATGGTTGTGGTGAGTGGAGCGATACTTTTTGATCAATGGACTTTCAGAAAGTGAGACAATGGAGGCTGCAATCCTATGTTTACAAGGAGTCGCTTTGAAGTGGTATACTACATGGGCCGAATCGAGAAGGCCAATTGAGAAATGGGAAGAGTTTAGAACAGCTTTGCTTCATGAAACATTCTTTTCCTTCAAACAAGAATCCACTGTGAAAGAATATAGACAAAAATTTGAAGACAAGTTGCTCCATTGTGAAAATAAAAGAACTTTTGTGGGGAATAAGTACCTCGGTCAGAACAGCGGAACCTATGGAGCAAGCAATAATTCGAGTGATTACACTTTCGGCTAGAAGTACAGTGGCTATAAATAAGAGAGGATTGTAAGGGAGAGGGTATGCATATTTTGAGTGATTACACTTTTGGCTCTAAGAGATGATTCTTTAGGGAGAAAAGGGAGGTTACAAGTCCTATCAAACTTGGGCTATCTTGTATACCTATTTCTATATCTCCATATTTCAATATATTGTTCTTCGAGTGTTTGGATCCTATCAAAGAGTTCAATTTCCAGCAACGGCAGCAAGTACCCAAGGGCTGCCTCCTACCAGAGATTTAGATCTTAGCATTGATCTATTAACAGGAACTATTCCTATTAATGTAAGGCCTTATAGATACCCTCAATTCCAAAAAGATGAAATAAAAAGATTATTTGAGGAAATGGCCATACAAGCATTCTTCAAACCAACTCCCAACTATTTACTAATTTACCTTACAAGCAATCCTATCAAAGCCATATAAGCATTCTATCAAATCACCCAATAGACTAAAACTCTTAAGCAAAAATAGGTTAGTGTAACATTCTCCTCCACATACGGGCTTGGAAATGTTTGAACTCAAGACTTTCTGCTATGATCTCATACTTTTATGTTTTAACCATTAGATCCAAAAGCTTATATTGACTATAGTATATTTGAAAAGAAGAGTATTTAATCTTTAATACATACCCTTAACACATTCCATCAAGCACTTCCACCACATTAGGCATAACTATTTCTTCTAGTCATCCCTTTCATAGAAGCAAGAAAAAATGGTCTTCCATAAACAGTTGGATAAGGGTCCAAAAAAGAAAAGATATAAAAAGACTTGTATTTGGCCTGGAAAGACTTTATACAAGTATACTATTATTAGAAATAACTAACAAATTAGCCATCCAACAATGCATACTCAAAAAATAGTCAGAGTGGGCCTCATAAAAAGGATTTCAGCACTACCTACATAAACTAAGTTGAGTTAAGGTACCTGACCTAAATCCAGCTCAGAAGTTCAGTTTTAATCTAGAAAACCAACAACCAAGCACCCCTTGTATTTCATTTATTCATATGATCTATCTTTTCGGCTTCATATCTATTATTAATTCAATACTGGGATAAATGACCTATTGAACTTATACCTGTGGGGCATTACCAAAAAGATCCTCTGGTGTTGAAGTACACATTAATATCAAGTCTACATCATCAGGATCAACCTGAGCCATTTCTAGAGCTCCCCTTGCTGCCTCAGCTGCCAAAGCTGTCAGGCTACTATCTTTGCCTGTGAATCGGAGGAGGAAAGCTTTAAATCTTTAAAAACATAAACCGCTACAAACCTTGAAACTAGAAAACCATGAAGTTGTCGAGTTTGCATTCTGTTATTAACAAAAACTCATGTAAGACTACTTAGAAAATCAGAACCACCATAAAGAAGAATCTCTGTTACCCATTGGTACTTGTACTCCCTGAAGTCAAGAGGGCTTATCCTATTCTATAAAGCATTTGACATGACTAAACCTTCAATGATCAACTATTGTACAAGGAAATTGTAAGGTACCTAACCTAGGGGTATATTTGTAATAATGGTATTAGTAAGGGTAGAAAGGTAATATGGCAGAGAGTTAGTTAGTGAAGGTTATAAATAGGAGGAGAGGATTGGAAAAGAAGGGATTGATGTATTTGGAGAGGTTTGGGCTTGAGTTAGCATACTCATGAGGGAGGGATTACTAGGGTTAAGCCTAGGGTTTTTCTATAACTTTCATCTTTTCTATCAATACTATTTTGATTCTGTTCTTGTAAGGTTAGAATCCTTACAGAAGTTAAATAATGAAGGAAAATAATTGGCCAGTAAAATCCTTATAGCAAGTTTTACAGTACCTAAGCTGACTGATTTTTGCCAAGGATCAACCACAAGATTCAAGAAGTGTTGCTAGAGTCTTAAAAACAAGTGAACAAAATCAAATTTTTTAGGAAGAACAAAATCATGTAAATGTGAGTACGTTGTTCATTTGGTTGTAGACTCCTACTTTTTGTTTCATGAGATAGCACACACCTGCAATCACCCGTCGGTTGCGAATCCCAGTGCGAACAGATATCCATTCGTCATTTGTGTCAACCAATTTCGCAAGATCGTCATTTGAAATCTGAAGACTTGGTACAGCAGAGCCACACCCAACTAGCTTGCAGCCTCTACTCACAAGCCTGTAAAAGTACCATGTTTTTCCTTTTAGTGTGACTGACTGAACCAGTATAAGACCATCTAAAGCATTATCTACAAACTGAAAGTCCCTTTCCTGTTAAATACACAAAAAAATATCAAATGAAATATTAATTCTTTCTTAAAAATCGTGTGTTTGGGCCAACTTGACATGCATCTCAACTATTCTTACGACCCTACCCGACTATATTTGGTTGTCATGGACATGTTCACCCAGAAAACTAAGAACACAAATGTGGAATTCCTTTCACAACTCTAGATAAACAAGATAAAATCTGCAAGCCATCCTCTAAAATCCATGACTGTTCTAAGTTTTGTCTCATAAGTTAAGTATCCAGGTACTGAAAGGGTCCGTACAGCTATTACATTATAAATCACAAAATCAAATCCAATATACCACAGTAATTAGGTCACAGTTCTACTATCTATGAAGGTGCAAAGAAATTATCAGCACGAGTTTTTTTTTTTAAACCAGAAAATCGGAGCTTCGCTACACTATAGGTAGGGGCACCCTCGCCCGTCCCAAGACCCGGACTCAAAAAACAACAAGGGATTTTACAATTAAGCTCACTTGATGCATGCTCTGAAAGCCCCAAACCTCAACCAACGAGGTTGCGGGAACAGAACATCACCTCGAGTGTTTCTGCAAACTGATTCGACAATTGCTTATCAGACACCAATCCATGCAATTCAGTCATCTAAAAGGCTCAAAATAAGCTCCACTAACAACTCCTAAACAATGCAAGCAATCCCAGCTCCCTCAAATGAAACAGAAAAATGTGCAGAATCAATCCAAAACAAAAACAATCAAACAACAAACCACATAAAATTCAAAGATGAAAAAGGAGGTATAGATATAAATATTCACCTGGGCAGCCGAGATTCAGAAGGAGAAACCTTCTCTGCGCCAAGTGAACTAGCGCAGATTATTACCTTAGCTATTCCATCAGATGATCGAAACCCAGATCGAAAATAGCCTCTTAATTCCAAATTCCTCGTCCTAAGACACGGCACTGATGTTGCAAAGAACCCAGATGAATTGGCCATTTCACCAAACACTCAAAACCCACAAGAAATAAACAAAGAGCGAGTTGGGAAAGTTAGAAGAACTCAAAGAAAGTGAAAAAATGAGAAGGAAAAACAACATTAAGAAGAACCCATAAGAGGGAAAGGATCAAAACGGCGATTTTCAATGCTTATTCTGCAGAATCGCAGAAAGGTCCAATGAACAAAGAGGGACAGAGAATGAGAGAAAGCGAAATGGGGCGATTAGTCCAAAACCCAAATAGCGGAAACTCCAATGTTAGGAATTTGAAGCTGAATTGCTTTCCTTCACCAACATTTGGTATTTCATTTGAAAATCTAGTAAGTAGTTAATGGGAAAGGGAAAAATGAAGAAATCTGGGCGTTTTAAAGCATTTCATTATGGGATTTAAGGCTAAGAAGCAAATCCATTTGACAATGGAAGGTTGAAGGTTGTTTAGCTACCTGTTTAAGAAAACAAGCGGCTTCCTTTTTCTTTTGCTCATAAATAATGGCTTAAATTGAAGTTTAGGAAAACATGGAAATTTTCTAAAGACTCATGTGTATTTGAAATAGTATTAGAAATTCAATATTATAGGCAAAAAGATCAAATTTTGAGTGGTTAGTTTGTATTTTATTTTTAATCATAATCTTAATGATCAAAAGGATCTTAACAAACTAAAAGTTTTGATGTATTCCATTCATGGTGTGAAGCATCTTCAAATATTTTAATGATTAAGATTCTATCAAAACCCTAAGATGTGATAAGTTTAATTTGTGGTAATCACCTACTCGATAATTGATTTTCTACGACTCTAAATGTTGTAGGGTCAAACAATATATCTTGTGACAATAGTCGAGGTGCACACAAGTTATTCCAAACAATCATGCATATCAAACAAAAAAGTCAAAGTATGATGTTCAAATATTATAAAGCGAGGGGTATATCTCAATTGTCTAGTGTTAATAGATTATTTTTTTATAACCATCATTGTTCGGGCTAATTTGTACTCGCCTCGACTATTTTCACGAGACAACTCGTGTGTCTTTACAATATTTAAATGTTAAGAAAATTCTAATAAATTATATTTTAGAGAAGTGATCATCAAGTATTGAATTTATAACATTTAAATTTTTCAACACTCTTTTAACTACTAGATGAATAATGTCAAATAGATTTATTTGGTGCTTATCCCAACTAAGTTTGATTGCAATATTTTATAAATTAAATTATAAGTATTTTTGTATATGTCCTTCAGTTCGTTATTAAGAATAATATTCATCCTATTAAAACTCAACTTCTTTAGCTCGTGTTTGTAGCTATGGTGAGTTTTATCTATCATTATGTTCATCTTTTTGGCCATGATGTTTTGTTTCACTTTAATCAAGTTTGGAAGTCTTTGAAAATTATTTTTGACTTTATCTACTTTAGTAACTTCAGCAATTACGAAACATATATATATATATATATATATATATATTTTAGATTACAACAACTGGGGGATAATGTCGGTGAACAACTGTTCTTGTTGGCAAAATATAATTTATATTAGTTTAATAAATTGTTTGTTTTTTTGGGAGGAGGCCACAAACTCTACATAGATAACATTACTATCCTCAAATAAATGAGAGTCGAATACTAATTTTCAAGATCGAACATTTGTGTTAAATGGATTTTCACCAAACAATGAAACCATGGTGTCACTAACCATTTCGATATTCAATAATATATTGTTTGTAACATGATATATATAATTTAATGGACTCTTCTAAACGCCAACATTTATGATATTATTGATATGTAGATCTTTTTTTTTTTGTTGGACTTAAAACTTTATAAAAAGTCTATATGAAGCTCAAACTTGTACACTCTTTGTGTACTCTAATATTAAGTTGTACAAACATCGATGCATCTCTCTAATTTATACTGCATTTGTTAGTTTTATAATTCACGAAAATCAATCATATTCAAGAATTAAAAGGTATATTTCATAGGACTATGTGTAACAAATTTCTAATTTTAAAATAAACAAAAATCCATTTTGAATATATAGTTAGATCATACAAACCTAATTTATGGGCCATTAAATTATGGATTAAAAAGTACACCTAAAGCTTTAGATGCATCTTAGTACAGTCAATTAAATGAGATGTGTTATTAGAGGTAAATGCAAATAAATGAAGGTTGAAATGAAATGGTATGATATGCAGATAGCAGTCAATAACACAAACAATCAATAACATAATAGGCCTATTATGTTTTTAATCCTACAATATTTTGGTAAAAATGTACCAAATTCTTGTTGGAAAACTTAACACATTAGTCGAATTATAAAATAATTATAAATACAACCATTTTTTTATAAAATAATTATACATACAGCCATTTTTAGAAAAAATTAATGAATATCACATACTTTCTTATAATATTGATATTAATTAGTATTTATAATGCAATATTAAAATGTATCAATGATTAGTATTTTAGAATTTAACTAAATATGTAATTACTCTCAAATAAGAGACCATCCAACAAATTTTCAACAAAAAAAAATTGAGAGGTCCCGGATCGCCCCAAACATATATTGATATTTTTTTTCATGTGAAATCGAAGTATATTGTTATCTAATTCATGCATGTTTTTGGATTAAAAAAAGTGATATAAGCCGACAAAATGCTCAAATAAATTGTAGTAAGTTGTGTAATAAAGTGCGTACTATTTGCATTCGAATGAAATGAAAACTAAAAGTTTTTTTTCATGATAAAATTTACGATCATGAAATTGAAATAGATAACAATCGATAAATCAATTCAATACATTACAAACCATTTCAATTACAAGGCGGCTGCCTTGTTAAATAAACAACGTTCTCCCGAATAATTTTGTTGGAAGGTTTCAATTCTTTTTATAGAAAATGTCTTTTTTATGAAGCGGGAATCTCACCTTATTATTGGTTCAGTTATTAAAGTTTATTGTATTAATTTGGTTAGATGATTAATGAACTTTTATTTAAAATAATAATAATATTATTATTTGTTTGAGTTTTTGAAAATGTATATAAAATTTTAAAGATTAGTGATGGTGGAGCCAGGGCCAGCTGTCTCCTAAAATAGGTGCATATAATATAATATTATCTATGCATTCTAAAAATATATATTTATATTTTTAAATTTTCATATATATATATTATTTTTTTTTATAAAAAGAGTTGCATTATTTAATTATTGAAGGGCAAGGCGGAGGCAAGCATGAGCTGTACTGATCCGTTAAATTCGTTGATGCTTCATTGTTGGGTCCTTAGAATTCAAACAAAAAACATTTTAAATTTTTTTATGTATACTAAATATGTCATTATCTATATATTCTTGGTGACATTTTAAAAATTAAATACGAGATATTTGACCTCTGTGTCAATTTTAATTTTATACACTTTTGCTAAATATCTAGAATTATTCTAAATTGAATTTGCAATCACTTGTTAAAAAAAAAAAAAAATAAAATAAAATAATCTGCAATCACTTGAAAAATTCATCTATTTTTTTTCTATGTTTTCTCAATTCTAAACACTAGTGGGACCGAGAGTCATATGTGGTGAAGTTGAAATTAGGAGTGAACATGTGATCTACCCAATCCAAAAATTTGGGTTGGTCAATTGTCCAATCAAACCCCATACTTTATTTTTTGGTTAGGTTAAGTTGGGTTATCGGGTTCATAAATTTGCAACTAACCTGAAATTTAAGAAGCTTACCATGATAAGCGACGTACTCAATAAACAATCTCTAAGACCCCTTTTTCAATTCTTAGAAATTTAGGACGAACATTAGCATAAATAAATTCTTATTGTAAATGCGAAATTAACGTTTACATTACTTCAAATCCTCATCAATAAGTTTAAAGTTTAAAAAATATTAAAAAATAAAAAGTCTAACAATAATAATTAAATAAAATAAATAT
>JBBMKA010000030.1:5543889-5558461 GCA_037833695.1 Sechiopsis laciniata | reverse complement strand
ATTAATATATTGGATATATTAATTAGATATTTATTTATTTATAATATATTGGATATATAATGGAATTGAAATTTATTACATAAATACCAATTAAAATAAATAAAACAAAATATGGATTTTTCGAAAATTAAATGGAAAAATCCAATGGAAAAAATGCATAGTGTTTTGTCCCATATCGGAAAGCTCTAAGTTGAAGCCTCTATCACTCCACTATAAATAGGAATTCTTGGAGGCTTTCATTCTCATCTCACTCACTTTTAGAGTAACGTTTCTCATAAGTTGAAAAACTTCTTCGAATGTTAAGATCTCTTTTCTCCTCCATAGTCAGACTATTCTGACAAAGTTCTTAGCTCCCTGCTCTAAAGGCTTGCCAAGTACTCAGTGGTATCAAAGAAGTCATAGCCTGGAAGAGCGGAGGAGATTGTTTAAGTTTTTCCACGTGGAATAGTTGATCCTACTCAACATAAAGACCCGCCAGATTAAATCAGAGGCGACAGTCAATGTAAGTATTCTTTTTCAATAATATGTCAATCACCTAGGGTATTGCATTTAGATTAATTTCATTAATCAAAGATAATTAATTAGATTAATTATTGTGAAATTTTTATTATTCATACGCTTCCATTGTGCTAAATATATGCTTCTACCCCATATTCCCAACAAACATATCTGAAACAAACTGACTCTTTAGAAATGCATTAAGAACAGAAAAATGCTCCTAGAGACAAAACCAGAATGGCAAGGCACACAAAATACTCCCAACAAAATTAGAATGCTTAACGGCTCTCATATCCTCAAATTCTTCCTTAGAAGACAAATAGGTCAAACAAATTCTTGCAAAACCACAATCAAATATGAAAATGTCAAAATACTCCCACAATGACTACTTAAGGCCATAAACATCCTCTTATAAGGTTTCATGCAAGAATACAATTGAAGAAAGAACATATATACCTCTTCTTGTATGTAACCTCAAGCAACTAATCTTGCATCAAAATGAGGATAATCAGAACACCGAATTCAAGTACAAGGCTTAACCTTAAACAACCATTTACAGTCAATTTACTCAAAATTAACAAATTTCTCCACTCACATCCACAACTGATTCTTCTTAAAAACTGATCATTATTATCCAAACTGGCTTGAAGATCCTAGCAATACCCTCTGACCTAGAAAAATCTCTAAATGTGAAAAACACTAGTGTTCAAATTTATGTCAAGTAACTCCAACTCATAACTCATCAACTTGACATCTATCATAAAATTCATATTTGGTGGAGAACCTATACAAATTTCTAAGGGAGTAATCATAATCAAATCAGTCAAAAGATTGACAAATGCCAATTCACAGCATCTAAATTTTTCAAATTTCAAAATTGACTTTTACGAGAATTTCTCTTGACAATAGGATCTCAAAATTCTTCTTCTCAACTTTTATTCCAAATTCCCTAAACTAGAGACAGCGAATCTCTGTCGTACTTAATGACTGCATTATTTTCTTTGTAATAATTGGGTAACAAATTTAAGAGAATAACTACTTAATTCTCGGAATAAAGCTTCTTCTCATAATTGGCTAAATCACCACAAAATTGTTGAAGTCAACCAAAATAGCCCTAATCACTAATTTTCAAATGCTAAAAAATCTTCTTGACTATCAAAATTTATCTAACTCAAATTTTGCCAACATCTTAATAAAAAAATTTAATTTAAGAGAATACAACCAAGTGAATCCAAACGGACTTCAAAACTTCAACCAGTCACAATATACCCAAAATACAAAGCAAATTAAAAAAAAGATATGCAGTCTTAAAATTTCCCAATAATCAGCCAAATTATCAAAATTTGCAGGTCAAAATTCCAAATCAAATATCATAATGACAGTCCCAAATATCAGAATATCTCAAAATAAATTCGAGCAGCTCAAATCATCATAATTGTCAGAATAGCAAAGCCCAAAAAATAGATAATCAACGGTGTATCAAATTACAACACGTAATTGAAACAAATTGAGGTAACTTACCTTAATTTCAGGAAGTTGAGACCACCAAAATTGCAAATGAATGGCCTAATTGCTTTCAAAATGTGGTCAAGCTGATAATTGGTGCTCAAATTCACAAATTGCACAAACAACTGCCCAATTGTACTGAGATCAAATTGATTTTCAATTTTCATCAAAAATCTTTCGCAAATTATTATCGCCTGGATTTTGCCCAAAATTCAGCACCATCAGAATCTACTTGAACTAATCGTTGCCTAAAAAAAATAAATTCCGCTGATTCCAATCACCGACATTCACAATTTTATCGCCAAAAATCAAATCGCCAAAAGTCCAAATTGCGAAATCCAATTTACACTTATCAAATATATCAGATCGCTAAAATCAAAATGCCAAAAGAAAAATAAATTTACTCTCAATAATTGCAATGCAATAATCAACCGCGAAAAGGCCCAATCACGATTTGTGGTTCAAAAATTCAATTGAACTAAACTTCAAAATTACAGCGGATGCACTTTTCAAATGAGATTGTAAATAAATTTCACGTGGCTCTAATTGCAGAATAAGACATAGCAATGGATTAAATCTTCAGTTTGACTAAATTTCAGAAATCGGCAGAATCAAAAGCAAACAAATCATTGTAGAAGCAATTACAAATCTAGCTCTGATACCAAAATGTTGAAATAACCAAAATTAATCAAACATAAAAGTAGAAGAAGAAGAAATGGAGAAGAGATAGCACATCAAATTTAAGTGGTTTGGGAACTTGCCCTCGTCAGAACATGAGAGGAGATCTCTCATTTATAATTGTCATTGAAGAATCTAAAGAGCTCATAATAGTCGCTAGAGTTTCTCTCTCTCAAAGGGTGAAGAAGACCTAATGAGCTTTATATATAGCTCAATTAACACATCTCACAATTGGTTAGTAAACCTAACCTCTTAACTAACCCAAAGTTAAACTAAACCTTACCAAAGCGTTAAAATACAAATGATTTGTAATTCACATTTTACAGATGTATTTAAAAAAAAACACAAATATCAATTAATGTTCGTGATGCATTTAACCTATCAAACATATTCTTTAAAGATAAATGCATTGAGTAGCGCACTGATTAGAAATATTACAAATGGTGAGTTATTATAAATTCTATTTTGGAGATAAATTATTATAATAAAGAAGAGGAAATGACTAATCTCAAATGGGAGCATAGATTATATGAAACGACTACAAATGATGTTAATCTCAAATGAGTGCATGAATTATATGAAACGACGATGAAAGTTATATAAAATAGTAACTTGCATGTCGGTCAACTTATAAAAGAAAAACAAAAAATTGGGTCAACCAACAGACTATTATATAACTGGCAAGATAAAAGTGGTTTAAGTTATACTAACCCAACCCCATTTGCATAAACGGCCACAAACACATCCTAATTTTTTCTAGTACTACCATAAACTAAGAAAGTTCATCCAAGAACATAGTTTGGGTTAAACATCCTTTTTTTAGTACATAGTTGGGTTAAACATCTAAACCATTATGAATTATTATTATAATTTAAAGCAGTTTGTAAAAGTTTCTTTAGAATTCTAACTTAGAAGATGCTTGTTACCAAAACACCTTTTTATACATGAGGATAAGTATGGCAACTTCAACAATACCAACAATTTATAATTTTGATAATTTTTTTTTTAAAATAAAAGCCTAAAGTTTTACTTTTTAATTTCAAAATGACATGACAATAATTCCATTCATATAAATACAAAAGAAATTTTCTTATCAAGATTGATTCCACTAGAACAGTACAACTAGTCTCAAAGCAGAGCAACTTGAGAATGTGCAAAAAGTACAGGGGGGTTAAATTAAATTAAGGAGCATTAAATTATTTGAGAGTCAAAAAGAAAGAATGAAAGTTCAATTCTAGTGTTCCAAATCTCTAAAAGGAAAAAAGACAAACAAACAAGTAGAAGCCAAGGGGGATTGGATTGTCAAAGCTAGTGTTACTGTCATTGCAGCATCCCAAAATCTGCAATAACATAATACATTTCTCTTCTTCCTTCTGCCAGAAGCTGAAATATGGAGTTTTAAGTTTCAACCCCATCTAACAATTGCAGACCCCCAGGTTAGGCCTGCTCCAAACCCTGAAGTTGCAATCGTATGCCCCGCTTTCACTCTCCCGCTTCTAACGGCTTCGTCCAGTGCCAATGGAATGGAAGCTGCACTAGTGTTACCATAGTTTGCCAGATTTGATATGACACGCTCGAATGGAACCTCTAATCGTGTAGCAACTGCGTCGATGATTCTTTGGTTTGCCTGCATATTTATCCATCAGCATTGTGGAAATCCCATAAAAGAACTCTCAAGAGTTGGTTAATCTTGTTCACTAAATGCATATCTGTTCAAAACAAATATGATAAGAAATCTATTTTGCAGTAACAGATACCTGATGCAACAACAACCAATCGATGTTTGATGAACTGAGACCAGCTTTTTGAAGGGCAGCCTCGATCGACTGCGGCACACAACGAACAGCAAATCGAAACACCTCTTTGCCATTCATCTGAATACAAGAATATGTGACATTCTTTGGTGGAAACCCAACCACAGAGCCATTAGAACCCAAATCTTGGTCCACTTCTTTCATCTTGATCCCAGCATTCAAATGCCTGTTTCAGATTTATGTATCTAATCATACTCCTAGTCCTCACATAACGATAAATCGGAAATCGGAACAAGTAAAAATATCAGAAAAGCACACCTTAGGCCATCCCCATCACTATGCAAGTCGAAACCAAATAAACCATCATCCTCAACATCACATGCCTGAAACCGAATAAATTATTTCAAAGGAATTCTTAGGCAACTCAACTTGTTTCACAGGAAATAAAAGTTAGAAGAAAAAACCCATATGGTGCGCAAATGCGAAATTCTACGTATATCGGAAACTTATTAGCAGAGGGTTGTTGTTGTATATCGTCCCCATTATAGAACTTTTACCTGCACTAGTACAGCACCAGCAGCATCTCCGAAAAGAATACACGACCCTCTATCAGACCAGTCGACATAACGAGAAAGAGCATCAGCACCAATGACCAGAACATTAGAAAATCCACCTCCTGCAGTTACCAGGTAAGGTAGTTTATTATTTTAAAACCTAAGGGAATAAATGATCTAAGCAACAAGACCAAATAAGGATTCTTTACCTCTTATGTGACAGGCAGCTGATACTAAACCCAGTAGAAATCCACTACATGCAGCTGTTATATCATAAGATAGAGGCTTTCTTTTACAACCAAGAGCTTTTTGGATCTGCAATGCAGTGGAGCAAAATTAGAAAAGCATGAAGATCGGATAAATCTAGTGTTGAATAATGTTAAATCACTAATCAACCCAAAAACTTAAGTATAAAGTTCGGAGATTTTGAGAATGTTCGTCAAGTGGAAATCGATATTAATTAGAGATGAAACGACTCTACAGAAGTTTGAACTTAGGACCGCTTATTGTGATACTATGTTGAATAATGTTAAATCACCAATCAACCCAACAGTTTAAGCTGATGGCTAAGGTTTTAAATATAATTATATCAACTAATAGTAATACCCTAAAAACCAATTGAAGGCCAAAGTTGGCTAAAATAAGATGGCTTCACTCAAAATATGATTCGATGTAAAATGACAACAGTACACAGAAATAGCTAATTTTGGAGAATGGAGTGGGGTGCATCAGCCAAAGCTAAAGCAACTAGGAATTATTGGAGACTTCCTGATTGACATCAGCAAGAGTAAAATAATTGACCACGTTTGTTATCGAAAGAGCTGCAGGCTAGAACCTACAAAATGAACCAGCCAATAACACTCCCTCAATGTTTACATCTCCAAGAATATGTATCATTAATCTCTAACCAAAGGTAGAAGCAATGGCCATACATCTTTCAGTCAAATCACCACTAGACCCAAAGTCATAAGTAAATAGGTTAGTGGAACACTCTCCTTATGGGCTTGGAACTGTTTGAACTCAAGACATCTGTACCGATACCATGCTTTTAACCATTAGACCCGAAAGCTTATATTGACACTAAATAGATTATAGTATAGAATTTAATACATATTCTTAACACAGTCAATCAAGTTCTTACACCAAATTAGGCATGACTATTTCTTCTGCTATCCCTTTCATAGAAACATGTAAAGATGCTCTTCCATAAACAGTTGGATAAGGATCCAGAAAAGGACAGATCGAAAAGACATTAAACGAGTAGAATATGGTTGGAAATAACTAATAAATTAGTCATCCAACAGTGCATACTCTAGAAATGGTCAGAATTGGCCTTGTAAAGAGGATTTCAGCACTACCTACATAAACTAAGTTGAGCTGAGGTACCTGGCCTAAATCCAGTCCACAAGTTCAGTTTTAGGCCAAGCATTCCATTCTTATTTCAACTTAGAATACCAAAAAAATACAGGACAATAGTTTATGAAGCCAGCGAAAAATTTCACCATCCAAGTTAGTTTTGTGAAAATTGGTAGGGAAAGCACGTGAAAGAAAATACAGAAGGACCATGCAACATTTAAAGTCTTCTTCAATAGTTGCTCAATAGCTATGAAAACTAGAACAACAGGGGCAAGCCCTTCAAAATAGAAAATCTTGAAAAAAAACAATGTGTTTCTTTTTTAATATACATATATCCACGTGTGTCCAGGCTAAACCTTGCACACACGACAACTAGTCTCATGAGACAACCACTTGACTCTTCTACATTTTGTTGCAAAAGGAACTCGTAGGATTTTAAATGCTAGGAAGGGTGGCTACTATAGTTTGAAACTATTTCCTCTAATAAGCTCTCTTTTTTCATAGCCCATTGACCACTAGGTCAACCTGGGGTGATTAGAAGAAGCATGGATCTTGAAACAACAATATAAATAACCGCTCTAATTGAGTGGAGTTAGTAAAATGCGAAGAAATGGAATGACTTTCATTCTCCAAATCCCCACATAAACATTCAGACAACTTTACTGAATCTAGAGAACCAAGCACCCCTTGTAGTTCAATTATTCACATGATCTATCACTTCTGCTTAATATATATTATTAATTCAATACCAGGATAAATGATCTGCTGAACTTATACCTGTGGAGCATTACCAAAAAGATCCTCGGGCGTTGAAGTGCACATTAGTACCAAGTCTACATCATCAGGGTCAACCTGAGCCATTTGAAGAGCTCCCTTTGCCGCCTCTGCTGCCAAAGCTGTCAGGCTACTATCTTTCCCTGTCAATCAGTAGAGGAAAGCTTTAAACCACCATCCCATGAACATGAGAGCTAAGAACCTTGAAATTATAAAGCCATGAAGTTGTCCAGTTCACATTCTGTTAACTAAAAAAAAAAGCTCATGAAAGGCTACTTAGAAAATTAGGACCACCATAAAGAAGAATCCTCGTTACCCATTGGTACTTGTACTCCCTGAAAGTCAAGAAGGCTTGATCATATTCTACAAAGCATTCCATATGCCTCAACAATCAATGATGAACTATATTGTACAAGGAAATCAAATAATGAAGAGAAAATAATTGGCTAGTAAAATCCATATAGCAAGTGCAAGAGTATCTAAGCTAACTGTTTTTCACAAAGGATCAACCAAAAGATTCAATAATGGCCGCTAGAGTCTAAAAAACAAGTGAACGAAGTCATGTAAATATTGGTATGTTGCTCATTTTGGCTGTAGGCTCCAGTTTTTTGTTTCATGAGATAGCACACACCTGCAAGCACTCGTCGGTTGCGAATCCCAGTACGAACAGATATCCATTCATCATTTGTGTCAACCAATTTCGCAAGATCGTCATTTGAAATCTGAAGACTTGGAACAGCGGAGCCACACCCAACTAGCTTGCAGCCTTGACTAACAAGCCTGTAAAAATACATGTTTTTCCTATCAGTGTGACTGCTAAATCAGCATAGGGTCATCTAGAGCATTATCTACTAACTGAAAGTCCCTTTCCAGTCAAACACCAAATATAAAATGAAGCCATTTATAACCTTTCATGGACGTTGCGAACATTTTTATTACAAGGCTTGAGCTATCCTTCTAATATTATCCCCAAGTAAAAGGCTAGGTGGAACATAAAAGAGAAACAATGTGGTACCACCATCCATATCCAAACTTGTTAAACTTGTTCTTCCATAATCTTTCTGTCTTTTAATATCCCTGAGTGTCTAATTGTTCTTCCATAATCTTTCTATTTCTTAATATCCGTGAGTGTCTAAGTAAGTTCGCATGCACCTTAATTATTCTTCCGGAACAATTGTCTAACCCGACTACGTTTAGTTGCCAAAAGCAATGTTCTTTCAGAAAATTAAAACACAAATGTGGAATTCCTTTCACAAATCTAGATAATATCTGCAAGCCATCCTCTAAAATCCATAACTATTCTAAATTTTGTCTCCAAAGTTCCCAGGTAATGCAAAAGGTCCATAAGCTATTCCACTCTCTATTAATCCTAAAATCAAATCCAATAAACCACAGCAACTAGGTCAAAGTTCTACCAGCCGTGAAGGTGCAAATTATCAGCTCAAGAGTTTCTGCTAATTGTAAGGTAAGCAATGATTCAAAAATTCCTAATCTTACACCAATCCACATAATTCATTCATCTAAGAGACCCTAATTAAGCTCCACTAACAACTCATAAACAATGCAAGCAAACCCAACTCCCTCAAAAGGAACAGGAAATTATGCCACTAACAGAAACAATTTCAGTTCTAAAACGAACAATCAAACAACAACCCAAATAAATTTTTTTTTAAAAAAGGTATAGATATTTACCTGGGCACCCTAGATTCAGAAGGAGAAACTCCAGAAGAAACCTTCTCTGCGCCAATGGAGCTAGAACAGAAGATTACCTTGGAAACTGATCTAAACCCAGATCGAAAATCGCCCCCAAATGACAAATCCCTCGTCCTAAGACTCGGAACTGATGTTGCAAAGAACCCAGATGTATTAGCCATTTCACTAAACACTCAAAACCCACAAGAAATAAACAGAGAGCGAATTGGGAAAGTTACAGACGGTTCAAAGAAAGTGAAAAAAGGGAAGAAAACAGCATCCAGAACCCATATGAGGGAGAAGATCGAAAAGGCGATTTTGAATGCTTGTTTCTGCAGAATCCAAGAAAAATCCGATGAAAAAGAGAAAGGGGAAAGAGAAATGGGGCGATTACTACAAAACCCAAATAGCGGAAACTCCAATGCTAGCAATTTGCAGCTGAAAAAGAAGGATCAGACTTGCATTTGCATTGCCATTTCCCCCACCAAGATTTGGTATTTCATTTATAAGTCTCTAGTTGTAGTTCAGGGGAAATGGAAAAAAAACGTATAAACTTTGTCCATTTTAACGCATAATTCCACAATTTCCAAACTAAATGACTTTTATGACCCTAATGTTCATTAGGTAACTCACATTTTTTTTTGAGAATTAGAGGGTATTTTCGTCTAATGTCGAGGAGAACGAATTCATTTGACTATGTAAGGTTGAAGGTTGTTTATCTACTTACAAAAAAAAACTTGTTGCTTTCTTTTTCCTTTGCTAATAAAGAATGAACGAAATTGAAATAAGAACATGGAAGTTCTTTTTTTTTTTTTAGTGTCCACTATTCTCCCGAGATAGACCATCTACCTAATCACATTTGACCATTATGAATTCAATTCATAACTTTTTGGCTCTCCATGTGGAAGATATGGACTTCCAAACATTTATAAGACATGCGAGTTACTTCTCTCATTACTGAATATAAATTCAATATAATATAAGAATGGATTAATTTAAATGAGTTTTCGGTTCAATAAAAAAATGAAATTGAGATTTGAATCAAAATTAGTGAACCCAACGAAAAGTTATCTTGAAATGACATGTTGAGGATGTAAGACTTCCTAACATTTATAAGATGTGGAAGTTACTCCTCTCACTAAGAATTGATTTTGAGGTGGAACTGCATGCTAATATAATGTTTGAGATGTTCTTAAGGGGTGGCGCAATGATTGAAGACTTGAGTTTTGAGAGTATGCTTCCCTCAAGGTCCTAGGTTCGAGACTCGGCTGTGATATTATTCTTTTGATGTCTCTGATGTCTGGCCTAAGGACTCTCTGATGCCTGGCCTAAGGACGGGCCTGATTACCTTGTTTCAAAAAAATATAATGTTGGAGATACTCATCTTGTACCAGATTAGAAAAGTGAGTAGTCTTCAACATCTTTAAATAAAACATAATTGGTCTCCAAAATTTGGATCCGACCCAAATGGATAGTTCCGATCCAATCCAAGTGAGTAAGCCTAATTAAGCAGGTATATGGTTTTCTTATATGACACCATCTTGAATAGTATGTTGGAGATATTCATCTTATCCCACATTAAAAATGCGATAAATTTTTAACATTTTAAAATAATATATCAGTTACACTTTACTATCGATTCGTTTTGACATGAATATTACATTAATTAATATCTAATACTTCAAAGCCTACTCTCGATAATTAGAACATAGAAGTATTCTGAGATCTATATATTTGAAATAAAGCATTGGAAAATCAATAGTGTACATATATACGTAAATACGTCAAATTTTGAGGGATTAATTGGTGTTATTTTCTCATATACGTTCATTTGTGTAGCTAATGCATTATCTCATAATTACCATTTTCTATTGGAGTAGTTTAGGTTTCTTTTTTTTTTTTTGTTCGTCTAGATTTTGTTAAATGGTAGTAATGCATAGGTTTATAAATGGCTTTATATTATAAGGATAATAATATAAGAGAGTTAAATGTCTTATACAAATCGTTTATTATCTTTCTCTACCTAATCCATCAAATTTATTATAATAATGTAAAATCTATGAAGTTCTTTTTCTTTTAACAAACATATTCATTAATTTTTTGTACTCCTCAATCGCCATAAGAGCAAATTTGCAGGGAGAAATGACGTCTCCAAGCCCAAACAAGCCGGGTGAGCTAACCAACTAAACCTATCAACATTTAAAAAAAACTTGGCGAGTAAATTAACAACTCTGTTACTCTCCCTACCAAGAGATGTCCCTAAACAAGTGAATCAAATGTCTAATATCAAATACAACATTGTTAAATTCAGTGAAGTCTTAAAAAAAAACTATTAATAATGTTAATAACATATAAATCGTCGGATTCCACCAAGATCGAGGGAATAGCTCCTAAAGAGCTATCCAACAAATGTTTGAGACCGTCTCTAACAGTCGGGCCTTCCATAATCTTTAAGTGACGATCCTTTGATGCTCGATTTAGAACCTATTAGAATGGGCTTGCCTTCAATGTCACTAACCACCCACGTAAGCCTCCCACTTCCACATCTATCAGCTCGCAAGGACACGTCCACATTCTTCTTCCACACTCCTTCAGAGAAAAGGGGCCAAACTTCCCATGGATTAGGGTTATCCTTGGAGCCAAAGGAGGCATTACCTCGAGGATGAAAGATAAGAGAATATAATTTAAAAGTATTTGAAATAAAAGACAACATCACCTCTTTCTTAGGCATAGACTTATTATGCATATAATACTTTGAATAAGTGAATGCCTTGGAAGTTAAGAACCTCAAGCTTTATAAACACATAGCTTTGTGTTTTGTTTCAATGAATGTTTACAACTACCAAGTGAACATATTTAAGAGGAAGAGCAGCCGAAGATAAGATTAAAGAATAGGCTGCCAAACGCATTAACACAACACTTAACATAAGAGGAAATGAGAAAGAGACAATCATAATTGACGGCAGCAAGTACAACTGACAATAAATATAGAGGATTATTCTCTGGTTATTACTGTTGATTGGTCATTGATCTCAACAAGATCTGGTTGTATTCTAAGGCTCTTTTCGTAATCCATTTGTGTTCTAACTTCCCCCTTCAAACGCAGCATAACATTCATGAGACCAAGTTTGTCACCCAAGTATTGAAAACGCGGCAGGGATAGAGATTTGGTAAAACAACCAGCCAGTTGATCATGGGATGGAACATATCGAACTTACAGTTGTGAGCAGAGAACTTGTTCTCGAACGAAGTGAACATCAATTTCTATTAGTTTAGTGCTAGCTTGAATAATGGGATTGCGAGCAAGAGCAGCAACACTGATGTTGTCGCACCATGTAACAGGAGATTTTTTAAGAGGAATTCATAGTTCACGGAGAAGAGAGGCAAACTAGGGTAATTCAGAAGCTACGTGAGCCAAAGTTTGATATTCGGATTCAATACTAGAGCGAGCAACAAGGTGTTATTTTTTAGACCAAGATATCATGGTTTGACCAAAGAAGACACAGTATCCACCAACCGAGCGTCTATCAACAAGGCAGCCCAGTCAGCGTCAGAGAAACCAATAAGGATAAACGAGAGAGTAGGATGAATTGCCAGACCAAGATTGATGGTGCCTTGAAGGTAGCGAAGAAGACGCTTCATAGCTTACCAATGTTGACCAAAAGGAGGAGGATGAACATGTTGGCTTAGCTTATTAATAGCAAAAGCAATGTCTGGTCGCATGAACAGCACATAATGAAGGGCACCCAGCATGCTGCGATATACGGTAGGATCAGATGCAAGGGAAGTGAGATGTTGTGAGGCTGTCATTAGTGTGGGAGTAGGCTTGGGATTGGACACATTCAGACGAATGAGAAGATCACGTATGGAGGAGGCTTGAGAGAGATGAAATCTAAACTGTCCTCGAACGACTTGTATACTAAGAAATTATTGGCTGGGTGATGACTCTCAAATAGAGTCAGAATTCAGGATAATTTTGGATCATTATGTGCAGTTGTTATATAAGATTCAATGCGAGCAAGGTAAAAATAAAGAGAAAAAAGTGTAGTTTGTTAATGCATACGCATTAGGGGAATAAATGATGAGATATGAATTATAATGCTTAAATTGAAAGAATTAGCACACTTAATGCATATTTAGCATGGCTTATGTTGATTAACTGATTTTGCAAGAAATTACGTTTACGAAAAGTGTAGAGTTAAAAATTGAGACACGCAATTGCGAGCAAGTCATGTTCGAGAGAGAGAAATGCCAACGCACCACAAGCATAATAAGGAAAGAATCAATTAGAAGCAAGAAGTTGACTAACCAGACACTACGAGACAAATTGCGAAAATTAAGAGATTCTTACCTTAAATAAATAAAAACACAATTGGCAAGGTTAAACGAGGAAAAATGTTGAGTTGATTGATTCGTGCTTATTCTAGAATATTCTGAAAGTGTATAAAGAAGCTTATGAAAGACGATCTCTGTAATAGGTCGAAGGAGAGAGCGACGGTAGATTAGAAACCGAGAGTTTATTATTTTTCTTTATTTTTCAATAATATCATTTCAGTATGTTTTTCATTTCGCATTCTGTGTTCTTTGTTTGTATGATGAACTAATTTCCTTAAGGCAACGCTAGGAGAAAGTGGATTAGTTATAGCATGTGTTAAGAAGAAATAAGAAGGTTTAACTAATGCATGTGAACTAGGAGCAAATCTCAACAGTAAGTGTCGATTAGTCATCCACACAAACTAATAAGATGTAAATCGAAAGAGGAAACCTAAGTCTAGTTGCATGTTCAGTAGGTTAGAATTAAGTCTTTAATTCTTTCAATCGGAGTTTAGGAATAAAAGCGTAACTATTGCATACATAGCGCAGGGTTATCATTACATCAAGTTGCAGCAGAAGTCAGACTTGATGCGAACGGACGTGGAAATGAAAGTTTGTAAGGTAAAGTATGTTAGTTAATCCTTACCGTATTTTTCTTGACAGCGCATTTCTAT
The DNA here is from genome assembly GCA_037833695.1 of Sechiopsis laciniata. Classification (NCBI taxonomy): domain Eukaryota; kingdom Viridiplantae; phylum Streptophyta; class Magnoliopsida; order Cucurbitales; family Cucurbitaceae; genus Sechiopsis; species Sechiopsis laciniata. The sequence continues at coordinate 5,544,661 of JBBMKA010000030.1, read as the reverse complement.
TGCTTTCCATGAGTACCTTAGTTTAGCATTTTCTCTCTCAATCCATTTTGCTACTATTAAGTTTTCTTTCTACTATTCAAACCAAACTACCACAACATCTATGCTTTTAATTCTGTTCAATTCTAAACATCTCCTTGGATAAATCACAGTCCATGTGGAGATCGATAATTTACTTATTACTTACTGCAGACCACGTATACTTGCATGAGTGTGTGACTAATTGCACACGAGGCAATTCAGTTTTCCACAGTCAAGTTTTTGGCACCGTTGCCAGGGACTGTGTCAATTTATTTTTAAGTCGAGGTTGTTTAGAATATAAAAATAAAAATTTTTTTAAAAAATTCTGCGTATATTTGACGTTTGCTTCAACATTCTAGTGGGAACTGTGCATGAACACAATTCCTTTGTTTGATCTAGAACCTGAGCAAACCCTTCATAGGAGAATACGTGCATAGATAAGGAGAAATAAAAGAAGAATGGACCCGATAGTGCAGAATCGTGCTGGAGTAATCGACCTACCAGCAATAGTAGTAGGTGCCGAAGCTGGAGCAGATGCAAATAACAATACTAATCTACCCCTAGCCTAGGGAGTAGATGAAAGGGATAGAGTCATGAGAACAGTAGTTGGATTATTCAATCATGTAGCATATCCAGGTATGGTTAGACCTAACGGTGAAGGTAAGCGGCCTATTTTGACTAATAACATGTATAATATGCTTAAAGTCAATCATACTTTTAGTGGTCATCCCTCGGAAGATCCATATCAACATTT
>JBBMKA010000030.1:5502036-5536497 GCA_037833695.1 Sechiopsis laciniata | reverse complement strand
TATATATTATTAATAATACATAATAAAAAGTAAATAAATAAACTCCGCTTTAATTTGAGTAAGGGACAAAAGGGTAAGAACACAAGAGTCTGGTTATCCACGTCAGCCAGTGGCAAGTGGCCACCTAAGCATGATTTTATTTTATTTTTTTATTTTTCTTTAAATTTTTTTTTTTTTTAAGTTCAAACTTAATTGTGGTTGGAACTCTACTCCTCTGTACATAAAAATAGTTATAACTTATAAGTTAATGGGTTGAATTGAGTTAAGTTAAAAACAAATTTTTTTTAAACTTTAGTTGTTTGAGTTTTTCTTTTTTATTTTTCCTTTTTTTTATAACAATTGTTTGACTGGTTGAATCTATGATCTATCCAATTAAATATTTTAAACAAAAAAATTCACTCCAATTTTAAATATGTTCAGCTAAATTAGATTGGCATTAAGTTCGGTCGGAGCAGCTGAAAAAGTAATCGGTTCGATGGCGGTTTTCACATAATTTAATCGATTACAATCGATTCAGCTCCGGTTCAGGCCCAAAACCTAACCGAACCGAGCCGTTTACACCCTAGTTAGGAGGAGAATGATAAAAAAATTTTAAAAAACGAGATTATGAGAGAATAATTTCCGGTGCCACAAATGCGGAGAATCGATCCTCATTCTCCATCTTATTCTTTGTGGCACAAACACACCCTAAGTGACACAAATAATTTCAATAAAGAGAAGATGAATGTTAAAATTGGAATATGCATATACAGCTCCAAAATTTTATTATAGATGAAATATTTATACATAAAACAAAGTTTATAATTAAAATAAACCATTAAAAATTTGTCCATTTTTCAACTCACTTTTAAAAAATATGAAGAATAAAAAATTTAAAAATAATAATTAAAGTAAAAAAGAAATATTTCATTGGTTCTTTGGAATTTTGAACCCCATCCTACTCCTTGTAACAAAGAATCACATTGGTTCTTAAAATAAAAAATAAAAAATAAAAACTTCAGAAAGAGAGAGAAAAAGACAGCACGAATATCAATGTAGAAATGAATGGAAAAGGTTGGTTCAGAAAAAAAATAAATAAAGACGATTTTTTGTACTTTTTTTTTTTTTCCCCTTATGATCCTTTCCCAACGCACGCATTTCTGCTCCTAATTTCCCTTTGGCCATCGCTTTCTCTCTTGAAATCTGAAGAACAATCGAAACTAAAAACACAAAACCCATCTCCGATTTCATCATCACTTTCTTCTCCATTGATCTGATTCAGTTCAAAACTCGATTCAAACCCCATGTTTTCGTTTCCCCTGCCTTTTGGATCTTCTCTCATGGTACTCTCTTTGCCTCTTTCTGTTTTTTTTCCTTGTTTAATCGCTGGTTGTATTTAGTTTTCTATGAAACGATTTGGGGTTCAGAAATGGCCAACTGTTTCCAATTTCAGTAATGGGTTTTCGAAAATTGTCTCCAGTTTAACAGTTTTAGTTAGTTTTTTTTTTCTTGTTGCCCATGAAATGGGCAGGACTCGTTTGTTATGAATACTTGTGAATTGTAAACTTGTTTGAAGATTTGCTGAACTAATGGCTAGGGATTTTGTGGGTTTAACCAGTTGGGAGGTTATGGAGTGGAGTTGACCTTTTGTTTAATGAACCCAATTCTGTTCTTGTAATGTTACAAAGTTTAAAGGGAAATGCCAAAAGGAGAAGAGTTCCGGTGACATCTTGTACGACCTAAGTTTGAAACCTCGCACCTCAGATGTTGCTGTATTAAAAAAAGCACAATGTCCCCAAAGGGTTGCGCGGTGGTCAAAGGCTTGGGTTTTGAAGGTGTGATCCCTCAAGGTCCCACGTCCGAGACTACACCTCCCGTGTCTCCATCCCTTTGGTGTTTCTCGGTGCCCGGCTTAGGGATAGGCGTGGTTACCTCAAATATAGTGGAGCAAAGTTCTGATTTCTCAGTTTCCAAAAAAAAAAAATCGAAGGGAAGCATTGTCATAGAGTTCAATTTATTGATAATTGTTGAATGTTTTGTGGTATATTTACCTTATTTGCATTATACATTGCCAACTATTTCAATGTATACGTTTTTTGTAGCAATGTATAAATTTCAGCATTTTTTGAGCTGAAATTTACATATTTTTTTAGATAGTTTACAATGATGGCTACTGTAGGAAATCGTTGTTACGGCTGAAGACGCGAGTTTCGTTCCAATGTGGGGTATTGTGTGATTAAGGGGGCAAATGTTCGAGCAAGGAGATTTCAGTTTAGATTCAGTACAAATGTATAATGATTCATTTAAAGAAGCATTGAAGCAAACAATGCTGAGCCAGGAGGTTATGTTTAGGAAGCAGGTATTGAGTGGAGATTTCATTCTCTGTTACCCTTTTTTTACCTTCAACAGTTGGTGCCTTTTTCAATTCATGATCAACATTTAGGGCGTTATTCATCTTCTCAAATTGCTTCAGGTTCTTGAATTGCATCGGTTGTACGGTGTACAAAGGGTACTGATGCAGAATTTTTGGTTCGAGGAGTTCGACCGATGCAGTTTTAAACAAGCAGGGACAAAACCAACTTTCATGTCATATGCAAATCCTGCAAGATATGATCCATTTATGAAAGAACCCGAAGTTTCCTCAATTCGCACGGTAAATGAGTTTCCTAACTTCTAGGAGTGTAATGTCTTAGTATGTTATCCTTCGATGATATGCTCAAACTTCTTACAATGATGAATGGTTTTGAGCTTTGGTTATAGCCCTTCCAAATTTCAATTTTCTAGCTTTACTGAGATGTGCTTTTCTGATAGCTTCAGAAATTGCCAACTCATAACCACAAGATTCGGCACCGACCTCTCGATTTGCAGCTTCCTGCAGATCAGTACGTTAGCCTCATTGGTAAGGGTTCTCAAATGTACCTGATCTCAATATAATGAAATTCAAAAAGTAAGATTTCTTGTCTTGGTGGTAATCTTTGGGAACCAGACTTGCAAGAGTTAGATCTTTCCATAGGTCTTGGAATGGGGCATCGAGAAAAGGAGAACGACGAAGAAATACCTTTGCACAAGAAGTCTCGTCGTATGCTCTCTGTAGAAGTTATTGATTTGGAAGATTCAATTGATGAGGATGCAGAAAATGTATATTCTTTAGATCTAAATGTTCCAATTCCAACAACTGAAGGCACAGGTAAGGGTTAGTCTTGCGATTCTTCGTATTGAGATGTAATGATCATTTTGTTTTCGGGTCGATGGGGCAGTCTGCTTCATGTATTATCTTATTTCAATTTAGCATTTCTCAAGTGCTATCATTTCTGCAGAATCTGAAAACAGCCTTGGTCATATCTCAATAGACAATCTCCCTATCAAAAATCAACAGTTTGGGTCATATGAAGCAGGATATCTGGACCTTAATGAAGTTCTGAATGATGATTCATCTTGTCACTCGAATGATCCCATTATGACTCGCTGTTCAACCTCGAGCTCGTCTCCTGGTTTCAAGGGAGTGATTGGCAAGGTACAACAAGCCAATTGCTCCTCTCCAATTTTGGTCAAAGAGAAAAACAACCGTTCTACTGAATTTTCAACACAACAGGATGCAAATCTCGATGTGATGGATTGTGGTAGCAGAAATGAAATTACTGAAACTCACACTACAGAGTCCAAATTTAAGGGGGAAAATGCAGGTGAAATGTATAAATGTCAGTGTGATGAAGCTCCAATGGAATCAACGGTAAACTTTTCTGAAGACTTCAGTAACTGTTGTGACGATGAAAGTAAAAAAGTGGAGGCAGTAACTGAACCTCCTGCTGACAAGGATGGAAGCCATCAAAAGAGTGAAGAGTGCATTGCAGAAGATTGTGGCGACAGCATTTTGACGGTTTTGGACATGTCTACTTGTAATGCTGAAAATGACTCTTTTGTGGAGAAAAAGGTGCAAAATTTGATTTTCCATGCTAATCAGTCTTGTGAAACTCAAAAGGAACTGCATAGTACAGAAACCATTTTTTCCTCTGAGCAAGTTCATAGGTCTTCTGGTAGCATTGAATCAAAACACGAAGACGAATCTTCTGAAATGAAGCTTCTACTTCGAAATGCAGCTGAATCGCTTGTTTCTATGTCTTTTGCTGATTCGGCCTTAGTTCATTCTTGTAATACAAAACCAGAATCTAGTAGTATGGAAAAAGTTCGGGTGGATCAACCACAGCATTCTTCTGATTCCTTTGAGTTACTAGTTTTAAAGCAAGTAGAAAACGATGAAGACGACGAGTTCTCTGTATCATCACAGCTGTCTGGAGTAACTGACATGGAGAATACAAAATTCGGTGTTAAGTTGAGGCGGGGAAGAAGAATGAAAGACTTTCAAAAAGAGATACTTCCTAGTCTGTCCTGTCTTTCAAGACATGAAATTTGTGAAGATATTAACATCATGGAGGCTGTTTTACGTTCTAGAGAATACCGAAAAAATCGAGGTAAGATGCAAGATAGTCAGAAATGGTGTGCACCCACGAAGAGCAAACGATCAAGACTCAATACCGCAAGGCGAAGAATCATTTTGTGAAAGTTCTTGCTTTTGAAATGCTGCTCAGTTCCAGGCTGCAGATTACCTGAAATTAACTCATTGCCAAATTGTTTAAAGTGTTGTAGCTAAATGAAGATTCAATTGATTCTGACCATTGAATTTTTGTAACAAACCAGGCTGCTTGCAAGACCCCGAAAGATGACGGTATATGAAGTGAGTTCAAGATGACTTTTGAAAGTAATCCGAAAAAATATCACCAATTAAGTGTCTCAATGTTTCTTAGCAAATGATACAACATTATCATTGGATCATGAGGAAATGGAGACTTAAGAGTAAGTAAACAACTTTCAAGACTCCAAGCCTCACTGGCAAATGTTCATTCCCTTGTTTTAAAATTTTGTTTTTAGATGATCAATCAAATGCAGTCTTAAGAGTTCAAGTACAAGATCTTGATGGGTTGTCTAAGATAAGATTCTTATCAATTGAAATATATTGTTGAATTGGATTGTTTGGTCCTACATTGAATGATTTAAATATGTGATAACATTGATCTCACTATCATTAGGTTTTGATATCCAAGTACTGAACTAAACCTTTAAGAATTTGCAAAAAAAAAAAAAACAAAACAAAATTAAATCTAAAATAAGTCAGCAAATGAGTCTTAAACATTTTGAACATTAATAAAAACTCAATTATCAAAGTTGTTTAAAAAAAACAGATCAATGATAAAATCACCTATTACCATCCATATTCATCCCTCGACAATTGAGCTACTAAAAAATAAAAATTATGTCTAATCTTCCTATTACAACTTAATGCAAGTATCTTAAAATAACAACATAAGATTTTAAACCTAGTGATTGATTTAAAATGTGTTGTCCCAAAAAATGAGTGATGATTAGACATTGTAACATAGGATGCTCCTTGAATTGATAGACTAATGTTGGAGTTGAAATTCATTCTTCCATCACAACCAATCATCTCTTTTTATTGTGTAATGTCATTTCCATTGGGCCAACCAAAAAGGGGCATGATATTGATCACTTTTCTTTTCTCTTACTTGTGACATTAGGATCCCTTTTTTTTTTTTAATCCAATTACACATAAAGAGAAAAACTAATAGTTAGGATGTAGAAATTGAGAAGAATTTTTTTTTTCACATGATGCATTAATATAATTTTAACGTCTAATTAGATTGGATGATCATTCGAATTAAGAATATAAATACATTATTTTTTCTTGGAAAATTGTAATGAATGAGTTATTCTAATAAAATAATTATAAATATAGATAAATTTTAAAATATTTGTATCCATAGTCATTAATATGTTTCAATACTGTTTATTAATAGTCATTAATATAAATTAATACAATATTATGTATAATTAATACAGTATTATTATTAATACCTATGATTATGGTTGTTAAATTTGGTCAAAAATGACTATATTTGCATTTGTTTTCTCAATTTCCCTTTTTTTCTTTCTCTATATGATTGGAGCAAACTCTAAGGTATATATGGAGGTCATTCAGATAGTTTAGGAGAAAAACTCTTGGAATAAAGAGGATAGAAAATGAAAACTAAATGAAGTTTGATAATTTGATGTCAAGAGTCAACCAACAAACAAAAAGAGAAAGAAAAACATTAATAATTTTTTTTTCTTTCTAGAAAAATTTTGGAACAATAAACTAGAAAGCATTGAGTGGAAGGAAAAGGGAATCTCATATTCACATTGCAATTTGAATGAATTCAACCAAAGAATCATAGCTCCTTAGACATTAAGAGGAAGATTGGATTTTTTTTTTTTTTTTTTCTAAATAATTTAATAGATTAGCATTTTCATGAAAAGCCCATGGTTGGTTATAGGCATTTCATTTCCCTTTTGCCCCCACAATATCATAAAGCATTTAAACCAATATTTGTGGATAATAACATAGCTACATTTGAAGCATTATTATTATTATTTAATTTATAGGGAATGTCAAAATTCATGCTAATATGATTATAATTCACAAGATAATATTTCAAAATGAAAAGTCAAGAAGACAATAGATGATTCAACCCACACCTTTATTATTCTTCCATAATTTTGTTTTCTCCATGAATTTCTCATAGTCAAGAGGCAATTTATTGGTATTTACTAGTGAATACTTTACTCACAAGGCATTTCAACTTTCTCACTATTTGAACTAAAATTCTAACTTCCTTTCCTATCGACGTTATTTCAAATGTGATTAAAATTATTAATCTTGTTCACGCTCACGTTAAACCACCATTTTTTTTTAATAATAACATAATTGAAACATTTGAAAATTTATAATTGAAACAAACCCCAAAAATAGATCGAGCATGTCTTGATCAAAAACTTAAGTTTGAGGGAGTTGATTACAAAGGGCTAGATTCAACTGTTGATGTCGGATTCTAGCCTTATGTAATCAACCGAGGGTATGCCACATTCTAAAGATGGGTCAACGGTGCCTCTAAATGTAGATGATCAAAGCTTCAAGTTTCAAGGTTATAAAAAAAAAATTGATAGAGCTATTAAGAATCTCACATGGAAAAGAGTGGATACCTCATAACAATATAAAATATATGTGTTACTCCACTAATTGTGAATTAATTTTGAGGTGAAATCTCAGAAGTGAAACCTCATATTATCTAATATAGTATCAAAGTCCATAAACTCAATCGTACATTTTGTGTGGAGCTTAATATGTATATTAATTTAAGGAAAAGAATGCAAATAATTATAGGTATGAATAAAATAGGTTAGAGTTTTAGATGGTTAGAAGAAAGAGTAGGGACAAGAAGATCTTTGAAGCAATCTTCCAAGATCTCCCATTTCTGAACCTACTCAACAGTGCCAATATACATCCACATCAATTCCTTTCATTTGTGGGGCACTTACCCTAATACCCCCTATACTCTATCTCTTCCACTTTCAAGAGGGGCCATTTTCTTTTTTTCCCTTTCTGTTTCTGTTTATTATTGCTTTTTATTTATATTGTGTGGTTTGCTTTTCCTTTCCTCCTTTCCTTTTTATTTTATTTTAGAGGAATAATTATCTAAGGTAGGTAATTATGTATTTTAAAATTCTTATCCACTATTAAAATCACTTTTTTTTATATGTGATTATAAGGTAGGTAAATATTTATCACTCTTATATAAGTATTACTCTTTATTTTATTACATCTTATAAATAAGATGTGTCGATTTATTTTTATTTTTATTTATTTATTTGAAAAAAGATGTGTCAATTTTTTGTCTTTCTTTTTCCCTTAAATTTTGAAGATCTTTGAAACTCATACTAGTCTTTTTTATATATAAAAAAATTCCATGCTAGTTGGTAAGGCTAGTTTGGTATGGACTTCATTAAAAACAAAAAATAAATTAGATTTATAAATAAAATGGATTCAATGGGTTCTTTTTTAAAAGCCAATAAAAACAATAGATAAGTAGCATAAGTATGTGTTTAATGATCAAATGGGTGTTTATTTGACGTTATTAACAAGTTATTACAAACGAGCTTTTATAACTCTTCTTCAAACATATACATTCAAGTAAATTATTGTAATTACTCAAAATAATTACTTTTTACCACTCGAAATAATTATTTATTTCTAATAACTCGTTTATAACCCTTTAATATAAATACTCATTTCTAGTCAAATTCAAATAAGTTATTGTCTTCAATCATTTTACAAAAACCATAATCTAAACAAGTTATTAACGTCAACACCTCTACAGATACTCATAATCTAAACGAACTATTAACTGCAACACCTCTATAAATAACCACATACAAACGAGCTATTATTAAAATTTAAATTTTTAATCACTAGTAATAACTCATCATTTATAAATCAGGCAAAATAATTACCCTACAATTCTACATTCAAATATCTTTCCAAAGATCAAGAATTTGAATTTACCCTTGCACGGCGTAGTATCGAAATGATTTTTAGAATATAAAAAGTTTTATGAACTAAAAAAAAAAAAAAAAAAGTAAAATTTAAGAGAAAATTCAAGTATTAATTTATAAAGTCAAAATTTAGAAGTGAAGTTGGTGTCGGCGGCGTTGGTTTGTTCATAAAAATGGCGACGCCGACAGTTAGGGGAGTGTCGGCGGGGACTTCAACAGCCGCTCTTTTTTTTTTTTTTTTAAACACTTCAATAGCCGCTCTTAATATCAAACACTCCAAACTGTTACCGTATCAGACAAAATAATATTTATACCTATTTTCCCTTTTTTAATAGGCAACATTTTTTATGTTCATTTAGTCCCATGCAAATTGTGATGAAGTTTAAGCTTTGCACGAAAATGAAAAGAAGAGAACTAAATAGTTGTTTGATTAAAGAGGGAAATTATACATTTTTAGTCGCATATCTTAATTTAATTTTTATTTGGTTAATTATTCAAATTAAAATATAAAAATAGGTACTATTTAAAATATATATATTTAATATATATATATATATATACTAATGCCAAGTTATACTATTAAATTTGTATAATATATTGTTTCAAATTTTTTTTTTATAATATATATGTGTGTGTGTGTCAAGCTATACTATTAAATTTGTAATTAAACGGGTCGATGATGCGATTGGTTATCTAGTTTAGTGTTAATCCATTTTCAAATCCGTGGAATCGATATTTGCAATCTCCATTTCTCCAACTTATACTAAAAAAAATTATTCAATTTGTATAAAGAAAAAATAAAAAGTTATACTATTGAGTTATAATTGGTGTAAAATTTACTAAGAATACTAAGAATCATTTAAAAAGTAATTTTAAACTTCAATTAAATAGAAATCAAATTTATAATCGGATGATTAAAAAAAAACAAACAAACAAACACCAACTGGCTAGTTTTTAAAATTGAGAGACTAAAATAAAAATTGAATTCAAATCTTAACATTAAAAGTATGTTTTGTATTAAATAAGATTTGAAAATTGAAAGATATCGTTGGTGATGATAATGGTTGGAAAATCCTAGATTATTCTCTTCCACTAATTTTAGTTTGCTCTTTCCATAAATCGGGTCGATCTCACAAGTTGAAGAAAACTCCAATTATTTGAGTAAAATAAAATTTAAAGAAAGTAAGAAAGAAAAAAAACTAAATCTAGAGATGAAAATTTTTGTGGTGTTGATTGTCAATTAATTTTATCTTTAATGTGTGGAATATTTGTTATAATCTAGGCATGTGAGAGAGAAAAATATGTTAAATTATGTTGGCGAAAATGTGATGTGATATTTATAAGATGTGAAATAGATATTCAAATACTTTAGAAACTTCATCTATATCAAAACAACATTTTTTGATGATTTTTTTTTTTTTTTTGAAGTCACATTCTTTGATGATTTGACTCATATATGTAACCATCTTTTCAATTAGTTGAAGCAAACTATAGTTTGGCATGTGTGTTGCATACTTGACTCGAGTTTATTTGTTTATTTTAATTATTAATTTTTGTAACACAGACCTTTTTTAAAAATACTTAATTTAAGACAAAGTTGACTTGAGATTTTGTCTCATTTTGTATTCAAAATATAAATAAATAAGATAAACCCATATAGTAAAAATAGTTCAAAAAATAAAAAGAACCCATCACAATAAGGTTGCTAGTTTTGTATGTTGTTTTTTTTTTTCGAGTTCAACAACTATTAGGTAGAAGAGATTATAATTCATGACTTTCTAATTTATAGTCCACATTCATGCAGCTAAGTTATTGTTTTTATTGGTTAATTTTGCATAGTTAAAAGTAGGAGAGAAACGATCAAAGTTCTTTATTTTATGTTTTGTTAAATTTTATTCAATAGTTGTATTAGAGACAAGGATATTTTAGATTTTAATATGAGAATCATTAAAAGACAACCATGTAGGAATCTGATTGAATAAATTATCAAAAAAAAAGAAACATCCGTAAGTGAATAAGAAAGGTGAGTTTTGAAGAGATTAATGAATTAGATCACTTTTTTTTTTTTAAAACCAAAGTATTCAAGAGGATTTTTTTTAAAAAAAATAAAGATAATACTCACGTCTCTAGGCCAGGCATCAAAAAAGTGAGTCTCGAATTTAAAACTTTGAGAGGAACACACCTTCAAAATCAAAATTTTCGATTATAATTGTATGTTTTCGATTTTTATAACTAAGAATAATTTCATATCATCAAAATATAGTACTTTCATGATAAATAAAATTGATACAAAGATAACATGGTAAAATGTATTTTCTCAAATAGTTCAAAGTTTAAATCTTTTTCTCTCAAAAAAAAAAAAAAGAAAAAAAGAAGAAAGTTCAATTTTTTTTTTTTCTTTTAAACAATTGAATAGTATTTAAAGTTCAAAGTTCAAATCTTATTAAATAACATTTATACAATTAAAGAAATATTTCGGAATCTCCAAAGTACAAACTTTAATGTAAAATGTGAAAAGAAACAAAGAGCAAATCATCACAATATCTCGATTAAATAATTACCTACCTAGTTATAGGTAAGTTTTGATGAGCTATATTTCATCCCAATATACTCAAATTGCACATTGGAAAAAAGGATAAATCTTTTGGTGTCAAATCCCTTTCAACTTTTTTGAGTTATAAAATACTATTTCCAAACCTATATGTCCATTGTTATTTGAGTATGAACCAGCTATTTGATAGCTCAAAAGCTACTCTTAAAAAAAAAAAAAAATAATAATAAAAAATAAAAATCTTTTAAAGCACTTTTAATTAGCTTTTTTTTTTTTTTTTTTTCCTCAAGGTGGGTTTGCTTAAGTTTGTCTGTATCCGACCAAAATCCTACAAAGAGGGAAAAAAAAAAGAAAGAAGGTCACAATTGGCTAAATAAATTTAAAAATAATGTTTACTTTTTTTTTTTTTGAGAAACAAAAATAATGTTTACTTTTATTTTCGGATGGGGAGCTATTTAGAAATACATGACCTTTCTTTTCATGTTCTTTTACAAGTCACATTTTTTTGTCCTTTAATTTAATAAATTATAATTTTTTAAAATAAAATTAAAATGTAGCATAAATTGAATCACATATAGGTACATGAAATTATAGATTATGTCAATATATGACCTAAACCTTTTTCCTTTTAATATGTGGATTTTTAACATCTTTGATAGATACAAAATTGAAATTTCATAATTTTATTATCCACGAGATACACACATTGTTCCACATTGAAAATTAAATAATAAATTCTCAGCATGTTTATAATGAATGTGAACTACTTTTCTCATTATCAATTAATTTTAAGGTAAATTATTTGTTCCTAAAATTTTGATCTGAACCAAGTGCTTGATTTGAATCCCATCCAAGGGGACAAAAACTTAAGGCGTAATAGATATTTTTTACATGAGCTACTTTCCTCACTATCTAATATATAATACATAAAGTTCAATTTTAAAATAAAATAGATTTATTATATATATATATATATATATTTAAAATAATTATGTTAAAAACTTATTAAATCTTTTAAAAGTACGATAATTGGCTTAGATGTTAATTAAATATAGAATGAGATCATCAATAACACACACATATTAGAGTTTGGGTGTGAGTTTTTTTTTTTTTTTTTTTTTTTTTACATCGTTGTAGAAATTCAACCACTCAATTGGTCGATAACTCTTTGAGATTATATTAGAATTCTTAAAACACTAGAAACAAAATTAGTTAGATAATAACATCAATAATAAAGACAAGATGAATGATGGGCTTACATTTTGTACCATACTACCAAATTGCACAAGGTGTGGTGTATAAGAACAAGTTTAATTAGGCAGGTACATGTTGCTATTAAATTTAATGCATCTACATATTCGCTAATTGATACAATTATATATATGAACTAAAAAGTTATGAATTTAAATATTTTGATCTCCAATAGTTGATTTTTTTTTTAAACAACCAATAAATATGTTTAGATACTTTTGAACTATGTGCCTTAATGATTACTTCGTCAGCTTGGTGAAAACTCGTGTGTAACTCTCTTGAAAGTTGAAATATGTAATTATGTTTATGTTTTTTGTTATTGGGTCATATGTTATATTCAAGTTTTATGAGAGTGAAAGTTTACTATTTAAACTCTCTTGAAACTCTAACGTTTCACCAAACGTTTATATTTGTATATAATAAAGTAGTTCTTCTTTCTATATGTGAACGTAGCTAACATATCATTAATAAATAATGTAAATTATTGTATTTTGTTTCGTGTTATCTCTTTTTTTTTATTCCATTTTAACAAACATTTCCTATCATATATCTAAAATGATTGTATTTTAAAATTGTAAATACTAAAATATATTTTTTCAAAAAAACTTATTTTGCTTGATAAATTGATATACAACATCTCTCTCAACAAAAGTGTAAGAACATTATCATAATTCAAGGTTAAAGATGGAAGTAAATTTTATTCATCTAACTTAATTGTTTTCTTTATAAGGTAATAAAAATTTATTTTATTAAATATGTATTTGGTTAGATAATTTGTCAGGGGCTGGTCCAACCATACATTTGGATGCAGCCACTCAAGAAAATATTTTAAAAACTTTTATAAAACCTCCAAATATAATATCAGTTCAACTACAATCACCCCTAATCATTCAAAACAAGTATTTAGCCACAACTATTCACAACCCTTCAACTCTAATAAAAGATTTGTGCCACAATCACTCATACTCTTTTTTATCCAACAAGCTTTCACAACTCATTATAAATAATTTATCCAAATGAAAACTGATCTTTACCAAATTTTCATAATCACTCAATAGTGTCATTAATTCTCCTTCCCATATCACCATTCTAAACCCATCATAATCACATGAGTATATATTTGAGCTAATAGCAAAATTTTGATTTCACTAACAAAAATGAATATTGGAAAAATAGAAATTAGAAAAAGACTTGCCAATTTCTCATTACTAACTATTCAAAAATAATTTCCAATTTCTAATAATTCGTTTAGAACTATTTAAAATAACTAATCATTTTTAATAATTCATTTCAAACTATTTAAAATAATTAATTATTTTTAATCACTCATTTCTAATAATTCAATCATAACTACTAAAATAATTTGTACAAAAAAACTATTAAAATAATTTATATTTAACCACTAATTTTCAATAATTCATTTATAACTACTAAAATAACTCATTTCTAACAATTCATTTATAACTACTCATTCAAATCGAGATCCAAAAAAATTATTGACTCTAATTCCTCTACAAAATAAACTACATCCAAGTTTCTAAAAAAAAAAAAAAAAAAAACTAAATCCAAAAAAGTTTTTTGCACCAATTCCTCCACAAAGTTCAAAATACAAGCAAGATAGTACAAAAACCTCAATTTTTTAATTAGTCAAAATAACTTCAAACTACCTCCTCATACAAAACCTCATCTAATCACATCCTGAGTTACCTAGGGTCTGAGGATTTGTAGGAGTGATTAGAAAGAGGTGTTGTTTTGAGTGATTAAAAATTGAGATTTGTCTAATAACTTGTTTGAATAAAATTTTTCTATAATTGAAAAGTTAGATGCAATAGTTCGTTTAGATGAAAATTTTTGTGTTTGATAGATAAACTCGTTTGAATGGAAGTTTAGAGGATGAGTTATATATTAAATAGTTTAAAAGTGAAGAATTAATTGATTGATTTAAAATAAATAATTATAATAACCCGTTTTGATAAATTTTTCTAAAGATCAGAAGTGTGATAACAAACATCATAGGGAGTTGTTAAGTTTCACTCTTGGAATTTATTATTATTATTATTATTTTTAATTTGTTTTTTGCCTTCTAAATTCAACCCATTATAAATCAGAACTTTTTTTCAGTCAGAAATTAAAACTGTTACTTTTAGAAAAAGGCAGTCCATTTGCAATTGGAATTCGACATCTAGTGAGAGTGGCAGAGCGCGCCAATCTTCTTTTCTCCTTCTTTTATATTTCAACTCTCCACAAATTCATCCATTATTTCAAACCCAATTGTTTCTTCTTCTTCTTCTTCTTCTTCTTTTTTGTTGCCCTGTTTTTAGGTTCAATAATGTCAGCTTACAGAGACGAGGATCCTCGCATCCATGGCATCGGGACTAAGATTCGTGTCGTCCCTCATTTCCCTCAACCAGGTTTCCCCCTCTTCTTCACATTTCTTCTAAACCCCTTCATTTTTTTGGGGAATTTTTTACTCTATTGAAGAATGTCGTTTTTCATGTAGATTGAGTTCTGGGGTTTGTTTTTTTAAGGGATTAAGATGGCCCATATTACCCATTTGCTGTTGTTGTTCTTATGTTTCTTGAAATTTGTTGGGTGTTTGTAATGATACCCTTTTTTAAAATTTTTTTTTCATGGTTTTCAGGTATTATGTTTCAAGATATTACCACTCTGTTACTTGATCCCAAAGCATTCAAAGATACAATTGATTTGTTTGTTGAGCGATACAAAGGGAAAAACATTTCGGTTGTTGCAGGTGATAATGAAATTATACAAACCCCCATTTTTTATTTTTCTTTGTTTTTGAGTTAAGATTAATGTATTCTAGCTTTGATGATGATGATCCTTAGCTGGGTAGAAATTTGTCGTTTTTGATTAACCAGAAGATGGTGGGGTCCATATTTTTTAATGTGAAAAAGTAGCTTTAAATGATGCAGGAGTGCCCCATTGCATGAATTTCCGGTTGTTTTGTTTTTTGTTTTTTTTTTCTTTAAAAGCTTTTGGTATATGTTAATCATTGATGAATGGAAGTGACTTTGGGTTTTAGGAGTGATTCTATGTTTGACTATGAGCTTTACTAGTGGGTTAGGCCAGGATTTGGAATTTGGATTCGGCTCCGGCATTCCCCTTTATCCCCTGCCACCTGGCCACGTTACATACTTTTCTTCAATGGCTTAAGAGTGAACTATTTTCACAGACCAACAGTGTCATTTCATCATGTTTTGTCCTCATTTACATTTTCCTACGAAAATTTTTAGGAGGTCACTCAATCCAAGATTGCCGAAAGTTAAGGCACGTTTAATTGTGAAGTTACTTAGATTGAGTCACTGATAAGAAATGTGCACTTGTTGATATAGGTAATGCAAATCAATTCTATGAGCCTTTTTTAACCACGAGTTTCATATGCTTAGTATCCCTCTCATTCAGATGTCGTACGGTTCATTCATATACCCTTTCTTTACAATTTGGCTCTTCTTTGGGCCTTTACTTTTTATTTCTTTCCCATGTGATTCATATTTGTATGCACTGAGGTTGGAGATCGAGTTTTACCCGTCTAAGGGTTGTCTGATTGGATCAAATTGTACCATGTCATGTTGGCTCCACCATAATGTGAATTTGTTGGAAGCCTGTTTTTTTAAAACTCAACTGTTGGTTTACTTTATCTACATTTCTATAGCTTAGATTTATGCCCATATTCTTTTTCTCTGTGAATAACAGAATCTCTTTCTTTAAAGTTAACACTGTTGAAACATTAATTGTTTTTTTCTTTGTTGTTAATATAACAGTTTTCATCATTATCGTTTGTTATTTCTAGTATTTCTTTTGGATTAACCTCTGATGATGACATCTAATGAAGAGTGTTTGTAACAGTACAAACTGATTGAGACTATCTGCGGTTTGTGCCAGTAAGGAGGTGTTTGGATGAGAATTAGTTTAAGGATTTAGTTTGAGTAGTTAGAAAATGAGAGTTGTGTAAAAAATTGGTTTGGATGTGCTTTTTATATAGAGGAGTTATTGTTTGGACGTGGATTTAAAACGAGTAGTTATATTGAGCAGTTAACAAAAATGATTAGAAATGAGTCATTAAAAATGAATTAGAAATGAAAAGTTATTTTGAATAGTTATAAATAAATGATTAGAAATAAGTAGTTATTTTGAGAAGTAACAAAAACTCGTTTGGATTTAGTTTTTTGAAGAGTAGTTAGTAAGTACTCATTTTAAATCCTCCCTAAATTCGACAAACAAACCCCTCCTAAGTGAACTAACGACCACATAAATATATTGCTGGTCACATGACTCCATGATTGGTGTAGGATAACAAACTGTGCTGTATAACATTAATCCTTTCAATCACATACTTGTCCCCCTATGATTTTTAACTTCTTTATTACTGTGCTTGGTGGACTTTAGTGGCTACATATGTTCATATCAACCTTACCTTAAAGCAAATCTTCTCTTAATCATTAGTTCTTATCCAAAGATGAAATAGTAAATGTTCTTATCATTCCTGTCACCATGTCTTTTATCAAATGGGGCTATGTGGTTTAGTTCAGTCAATTTAGCCCAAATATTTTGCTTCCATGTTCTAAAAAGGAAATGTGGCCTATTACTTTGAAATTTAGTGCTCGATTAGATTCACAATTAATGAAGTTTCATCCTTTTATCTATATTGAAACTTATGACCAGCACTCACATGTCATTTAGCTAGTTATAAGTTCATGGTTCTCTTGTGATGTTGATATCATGAATCAGGATTGAGATGAACTAGTTCTTGATTTTACTAAGCTTCTTTTTTTCATATCAATCATTATTTATGCACAAGCTGTTTCAAGAATTCACGCACTTTTTGTCTTTTTTTTCGGCCTTGCTTACTTGCTTAAGCTAACTATCTACATCTCTTGTCTGTCACATTTTTCTGTCAAGAAGTAATGTGGTTTATGTATGATTCCTTTTGATCAAAACAACATCATGTCGTCTACATTCAATTCTGGTTTCTTGACAGGAGTTGAAGCACGGGGTTTTATATTCGGCCCTCCGATCGCATTGGCTATAGGAGCAAAATTTGTTCCTTTAAGGAAACCAAGAAAGCTACCTGGTAATCATGTATACCTATTACGCATTCATTCAATTATATGTTATTCCTCCCTCTTGCACAAATGTGTCTATGGTCTAGAAAAAACTCCCCCTCAATCCTCATAGAGTTCTGCTTTTCTAAATATGTAAGCCATAACTGAAATGATATTCATAACTCATTTTCTTAGAAATCAAGGACAAAGTAGTACAACCTATAGAATAGATCCTGTTCAAGTAAGGTCGTTATTCGTACTCCTTTTCTAATCGGAATTCAAGTCTTCACTTTGCTCAACCCTTTTCTTTCTCTAAGTTTTTTCTTGTACTATATGAGAAATTGGTTGTTTGTACTTGGTAGTAGTCAACGGTCATCTTACATTCCATATTCTGCCTAGGATATTAATTACCAGATTTTTGTGAATTACACGGAACAAAAATTAGAAGAAATTGGATTTCTTGTTCTGAATACATGCTTGCAGCATTAGTAGAAGAATTATATCTTGGATTCAGGGTTGAAGTTCCTTCCTTCTATGTACATAATGAATTTCACTCAACTATCACCATGTCAGGAGAAGTTATTTCTGAAAAGTACACATTAGAATATGGAAGCGATTGCCTTGAGATGCATGTTGGAGCTGTCAAACCTCATGAACGGGTTATAGTCGTCGACGACTTGATTGCAACAGGTGGCACTCTTCGCGCAGCTATGAATTTACTTGGTGAGATTCTATTGATATTGTTGTATAAGCTAAAGAATTTAGGTCATTGTAGGATATCATAACTTATGGCATTAGAATTATTTGCTAGAAAAATCTATGATATAAAAACTGTCGTGTTGGGTTCAAGATTTGATGCTTGTTTTTGTTTGATTTGAAGTCCTTGTGTCATTTAGTCTAATCCAGTGCCCTAAAGACAGTGCATAAATAGAGATTCTGTACTTATTGCAGAATTTGTCTGTCTTTGAAAATAAACCAAATAATTGATGTTACAGTTCACTATGGGGTATAGATTCTAGAAAAGTTACAAAATGAAACCTTACATGTTGATCATAAAAGAAATTTGGAATACTTAAAGGCCTTGTTTGGTTTGCGGGTTGGGATCCAGATTCCCCGTAATCAAATTCTCCGGAATTTTGATTACGGTGTTTGGTTTATTGTATTAATACTCCGAGATAAAAAATGTTGTTTGGTTTGTTTAAAAGATTAGGTTTCCAAATCCCCGAAATCAAATCCACATTTTTTACATTTATCAAACAACAGTTTCCAAACTCCTGAATTTCAAATGCCCCGGGGATTCCAAACGGCAAATCAAACAAGGCCTAAGGAGTAAAAAGATTCAAACCTATAACTTTTTGCGAGATTCTTTGTCTAAACCAGTATTTTCAGGTTGGTTTTGTTATATTATTTTAAACTGTTCATTCTGTTATCTGAGAAAATAAACATCTTATTTTGTCATCATTCAATTATTTTTAATCTATGCATTGTTTTCACAGAACGTGTTGGAGCTGAAGTGATTGAATTTGCTTGTGTCATTGAATTGCCAGATTTAAAGGTGTGCCTGATTCTTCAAACTCCTTTTGTCAGTGCTTTTATAGTTCAAACTTCGAAGTTGGTGCAATAGTTAGTTAGGACTTGTTTGGCTTGTTCTGTAACTTTGTTTGTTTTTTTTTTGTTTTTTGTTTTTTTTTTTTGTGTTCATTTGAAAAGACAATTTTTTTTTCTATTACCCATCTAAAACTTCTATTAACTAGTTACTTAAGAGAGAATGAAGGTTTTCTAACTACCATTTGCAGACAAAGTTATCAGTGTTTGTTTGTTTTCCTTCAGCAACCGCAAGTTTTGACTAGTCTAAGTTATTGATTTCAATGTCCTTATGTTGGATTACACAAATCACGCCCTTAGAATCATGATACTGATAGAGAAATGTTGACCAAGACAAACTTGTGAAAATGAAACACGTATGAATGATGAGTTGATTTTGTTTTTCTTCTTTTTAGTATCTTCTTAGATATCCTACTGATAGATTCATTACCAATAATGATTTTTAAGAGTACGATAAATTTTTTGTATTTCTTATAGATCTGTGAGTGTCCAGGTAAGATTACATGCACCTTTGACTATTCTGATATCCGACCCTAAAACATCTAATTATTCTTATGGAAGTTTATTTTTTAGGTAGGTGATCAACATACATTGAACCCATAACTTCTTAGATTCTCGAGGCCTTCTTTAACCACTAAGTCAACCAATGATCGTTGTTAAGTAATTATAAACACTTGTAAAAAAAAAAAAAAAAGCAAAAAATTATCTTTCAAGACCTCTCAAACAGTTGCTTTCTAGTTTTGGTGAATTATTGTTTACATTTTCCCTGTTTCTGTGGATCCCTTGTATGTGGAGCCGAGTTACTCAATATTTGATTGATAGACTAACTCAAGAGTTATGTCAATTGCATGCATACATGTCAAAAGGAACTCGAGTTTAATTTTTCGACATGTATTGTCGACAAATGCTGCAGTGATGTTTACTTGATGATGCAGGGCCGAGAGCGGTTAAACGGTAAGCCATTGTTCGTGCTAGTAGAGTACCATTAAAGCAGGAAGTAAGTTGTCATCCATTGATGCAGCAAAGATGGACTTTTCATCTTAGGATAGTATTGGCAAAGATGGATTTCTCAATTCCCACCTTATAAGATCTTGTATTCAACTCAAAGCCAATGTGACAAAACAATCCATCAACCCTTTCAACCTCTACCCTACTTCAAGAGAAAAAAAAAAAAGAGAATCTGTTCAAATGCCATTTTCACTGTCCAATGGTTTGGTGAGTTTGGGTGCCTTAAATTCTATATTGTACACCATTCAGTAGTGAAAAAGTCCAATTCTGATAGATGCTTGTTAGTTGGACACTGTCCTTTTTACTCTGTTTCTCTAGTTTCCTTCAAAATTAAATCACTAAAAGCTTTAAAAATTAGAAAGTTTTTGGTTAACCATATGATATTGTCCATGTCCATTTTAAGCTTCAGCCCACATTGTTTTTGTGTTTGATAATCGGGAATTGGAGCTTTTCCCCACGACATACTTGGGGGTATTCGTGCCTGGCCTAAATCTTGGATTCAGAAAATAACAAGAAATTTTACAATTAAGTTCACTCGTTGATTTCAAAATCTCAGGACCTCTAAGGAAATTTTCCTTAGAACATCACATCTTTGCCAACGAGGTTGCTCTTTCGAAACTTCAGGCATCATTCTTTTATTCTTAAACTCTTCCGGAAAAAGTCTCACAACCCACTTTTCAATTGATGCACGTTTATGATTGTGCCTTGATCATGTCGACGTAATAAGGGTTCCGAAAATCTTAGTGTAGGTGAAGTTTTGGAACTCTCAATATTAGTCAGCATTGAGTTACATTTGATTGGGTTATATTTGCACACTAATCTCTTGAATAACTGACTCTACTATTTTTGGTTGACATTAAACATGTAGATACTAAATTGTAACTTGAACCCCAATGAGCTTTGATTGGAAGCACAAATGTGGAATGTGATGTTCAAGATTAAATAAAGGTTGAAGCTGTATAATTGAGTCTAAATATCTTTTGTGGGTCTTTTAATTACTTTTACAACTTTGTTAATTAGGGGAATTAAAGTGGGAAAAAGTTGGGTGTCAAAGGTAGTGAAATGGCAACATATTTGTTTATTTATGTCTTTCTTTTTCTGTCAAGGAAAGTAAGGTTTGTGTATTACCAGCATGACTTGTACTATAATCAGTTTGGAAAATATTTGCAATAATATCATAAAACTGCTGAATATAAATAACCTTTTTTTAATAGAATGCGAATATTATTAACTTTTATTTACCATATTGATTTTAATTCCATTCTTTTTAAGTACAAAATCTCTCCCTTTCCAAACACGTGAACTTCTAAGCTAATTCAATGTCTATAAACGCATTCCTTCCAAATCTTTGGCATCAAATGCCACAAAATTGTACAAAATGAACTTCCCCAAAATTAATTAATATTAATAACGAGAAAAAGAAACCGCAAATATTGGTTAATCAGCATTTATCAACACAGTTTTTACATAGTATCAACAAACCTCCCAGACAAAATTGACAAACAAGTAAGAAAAAAAAAACGGAAATTTGTGTTGATAAATGCAAGATGATGAAGGATGAAAATTGAAAAGATTTTCATCTCATCGTAAAAAAAATAAATCCAAAAATATTTTAAAATATATATAATAATGATTTTGTAATTTTTTTAATTTTTTTTTACAATTTGTATATGATGAGGAAACATGGAAGAACAGCACGCGAGTCAAATACGAGCAACTCGCCGTTGTCTCCACTCACTGAGTCGAAACCGACTCGGCCTTCCAGAAACGGGTCGGGTTTCGCCACTTGCTTAGAGACCCGACCGGCGATGACCCGACAAACTAACATCGCTCTTCTCCCTCTCCCGCCGCCGGCGTTCTCGTGCGCCACCGAACTTCCGGCGAACGTACAAATTGCAGCCGAAGTCGTCCCACGCGCCGATGGGAAACTCCACGCGCCGCCGTAACTGTCGTATTTCGCACAATCGGACGTCGGACCCAAGCAATGAAACCTCATAACTTCATTCCCGTCGGCGACGCAACGAGCATTCTCCTCATCGGCGGAACATCCCATCGCCGCCGCTGCGGCCGTGGATTTAACCATTTCGCGAAACTCTTCAAATCGGGCCACCGTCTTGGACCCGTTCTGAACCTTGAAAATCATCTCGAACCGACCCGTAAACGCCTTGGGGGTCCAGCTCGAATGGAAGATTATCTCGACGACGCTCCGGGAATGGTGACCCGCCGGCAACTCCGACAGCGCCGGAATCGAAACGCAGGTTCTGGGTCGGGTGCCGGGTTCCGATTTCGAGATTCTCGGAACTGGGTATTTTGCTGGCAGCGAGGATTTGGGTTTCTTATTTCTCGACTTGGTGGTTTCGACGACGTCGTTGAGATTCTGAACGCCTTTCCTGCAACTGGGAGTTTTAGGGCTTGGATGATAAATGTCTTCGTAGGCTCTGGACTTGCAATTAAGGGATTTGAGCCACGCCATTAACAAAGCTTATTGCAACGCTGGTCGCCGGAGAATTTGTTTAGGGGGAAAAAAAGTGGTCAAGTCGGATAATGGGTTTGTGTCATTGTTCGTCACTGTGTGTGTAAAGAGATGTTTAAAGGAAAGGAGAAGAGCCTTAATAAATGATGGTTTTTATTTACTACACCCACTTAATAGATCCAATGACCAAATTACCCTCCTTTTGATTTTCTTCCTTCTTAATTTGGTTTTTATTATTATTATTATTATTATTTTTTTATCATATATTTGACTATTTCACCCCGCTTGTATGCACTTTATTTAATATCACAAAATATATTATTTAATTTTATAATATTTGGATGATAAAAAATTTCTTAAAAAATTCATTTCTAGACAAATATTTACTTTCTTAAGCTTCACAGACTCTCTCGAACATTATGACACTGATATTATTTTGAGATTTTTTTGGATGATAATATGTGATTGTGTGCATTCAAAACTATTTTCTAGGTGATTTTTTTTAAAAAAAAAAGCCATTAAGAGACTACATGTTCAAATCCTCGGTCTCAAATATGATTAAACGAAAAAAAATTATATCTTTTGGCACTCTATTTTTTTAAAAAAATTCTCAATGTCTTAAGCATTTCATAAAAATACTTTTCAACTTGCTAACAATTTTAATATAAATATGAGTTTGAGATATACAGTTTTAATTAAGTATGATTTATCACATTTTAGGATTGAACTTTAACTATATACTATTGAACTGTATTATTACCAAACAATGAAATCAACACGTCACTAACTATTTCGATAACTTGACCCAAATATCAAATGCTTAAATCCACATAATTCATATTGTTCACAAATTTGGTTTTGACATATTAGGCATGTAACTTGGACTGCTAGTTGAAAAAAAAACATAAAATTAATTGAACTATACTTATTTTGAAATTAGTTTCTAAAAAGACATGTTGTCTACAAAAAAAAAAAAAAAAAAAAAAAGATCACCAATGAATAATTATTTCAAATTAATCACATTTTCCTATTGTTACAAATAATATATTTTTATTTTGAATTCTTTTAAACTTTTATTAATCATAACTTTATATTCTTACTTTTTTTTAACATTGTATTTTTAAGATCTCATGTATACTCCACTTAATTTCGAGCATTATAATATTCACATATTTAAGTTTTTTTTTTAATTTTATTTTTATTTTTAATAACAATGAACGTTTGAATCTTTAATTTGTCGATTGAACATATAATATTTTATAACAATGAACCTTTAAATGCCTAATTTGTTGGTGGAACATATAATATTTTGATGGATGGAGTTTTTTTTTTTTTTTTTTTTTTTTTTTTTTTTAAGTATGAGGTGGAGAGAAAGACCACAAACACTCTTTAGAAGATAAAATCTCCCCTTTTGATATTGAATTTGTGGTCTCATGTTGAACTGATTATCACTTAACAATGAAATTAATATGTTACTTACCTTTCGATTCAATCAATCAAGTTGTGCTTACATTAATATGTGCAAATATGATAATAACCCAACAATTTAAAGTAAAATGAACTTTTCGTTACCAAAAATTTACTAGATATTTGTGAAATAATCTAAAGGAAATTTTTGGTGCGTAAGAGAAAAAATGAAATTTAAAATTTGGCTAAAAAGTTGGGATAATTTTTGTTGGTGGTTTCTACCCACGTGGACCATGTAATTTCCTCTCTTTTTAAATTTTATTATTATTTTGTTTTTTAAGAAATGTCTAATTTTCTCTAACAGTGAAGAAGAACAAAATAAAATTAAATTTTAGAAAACAAACTTTCATCAAATGTTTTTCAGAGATATCGGTGGTCCCCATGTTATTTATTTATTATTATTATTATTATTTTTCCGATGGATTCAACTGGATCCACAAGATTAGGTGTCCGATGCTGATTTTATGTTATGTCTTAACCGCACTAGATTATTACCCATATTTCGTTGCACTAATTTTAATTAGTTTTGAAAAAAAAAAAAAAAGATTTGCTTTTTAGAAAGTGCAAGTTAATTAATTCTTATTAAGCCCATTTTAAAAAAGTCGACAATAATTGAGAGATTCGAACTGTAACCTATTTGATTAGTGCTGTCATCCAAGATTGCAATTGAAATTTTGTTCCTTTTAACAAATCTCATTCATTTTCTAATGTTTTTTTGAAGTCACTTACTAATGTTTAGTTTATTAGAATAAAATCCACCTTCTCTCAAACCCTTATTTAATAATATTTATTTTTCATTGAGATTTATTCTTTACTAAAATGATTATTATTTCTCATTAACCATGAGGTATAATTTTAGTCTCTATAATTTGGAAAAAGTTAAAATTTATAATTTTAAATAATTTCATCCTCCAAATTTGGTGAGCTCAACTTCGTATTAAATTCTATTTTGATTTGTCCATAATAGACTACATGCATTTATCTATTTAAGTAGGCTAAACGAATAGAACCATTGAAGTAACGAAAAAAAATCATAATTTAAATTAAAATACACACAAATTTATGACATAACTTTTACCAATATTAAAATACTAGATAAATATTTAAAAATATGTATTTAAAAAATTTCAAAAAAAAAGTATTAAAAAACTTTCGCAGACTAATGATTGAAAAGAGTTTTAAGTGATTTTGCAATTATAAAATGTAAAATGTGTTTAAATTATAAAAGTAGCTATAGACTTGTTCCATGTGACGCATAAAAAAATTGTACTAAAAATATAAAATAAGGACCAGCTGTCATGTGATTGGCCAGGAAAACAACGGTTTGATTTTGAAAATATATTTAGTTTTTTTTTCCTTTTTAATAAAACTCTAAATATGATATGTTTGTTATGTAATTTTCAACAAGTTATTACAAATGAGCTATTATAATTAATTTTCAAAATATTTCATCTAAATGAGTTATTGTAATCATTCATTTTTAATTACTTATTTTTTATCAAATCCTTATTTGTAAATCACTTAACATACAATCCCTCTAAAATTTCCTTTCAAACGAATTTTTTCATGCAACTCCTCCACCAAAATCTTCATCTAAACAAGATATTGTTATAATTCTTTCACAAAAAAATTTCATCCAAACAAATTATTGCACATATCTCAATTTTTAATTACTCACAATAACTCTTCGGGCTAATCGCTTTTATAAATTTTTATCCAAACAATTCCTATTGTGGAAGAAGGAATAATTTTATAATGATTATATTTTAAACGCCAGCAAACTACTGATTTGTTGTCTAAATTTATATAATGATCGTGGGACGGAGAATTAAATTTGAACCAAAAAAGACTTTCAAAAAAAAAAAAAAAATTGAACCAAAATATATTCTTAAAAAAAAACATTTGAACCAAAAAATAAAAATAAGCAAAAGTTAAATCAACTGAGTTTGTAGACAAACACTTCAATTTCGCATTTATGTCTCAAATTTCTGCCCACTTCCCACCCCATTTGGAAAAAAAAAGATTCTTTTTATTTATTTTTTTATTATTATTATTTTGCATTTAGCTAAGTGTTAGAAAAAATTCAAAAAAGAAAAAAGCTATCCAAAAAATTGAGAAAAATAAACATCTTTTTAAAAATAAAAACTATTATCAAATAATCCTAATAACATAATGATACGATGAAATGAAAAGTATTTCAATATGAAATAATCAAGTTGGTTATAGAATCAAGTCTCAAATATTGTTGAAATATAATTGTCATGAACTATTATTTTCTTACCAAAAATTCAAATACTTTTGAGAAGCATGAAATTCATTATAAAAGAACTGTGCTTCTTGTTTATGGCTTGGCTAAGATTTTTAATACATTCTTTAAGAAATATGAAAACCATATTAAACAAATGGAGACATTCTTAAAAAAAAAATGAAGAGAAAATTAAACAAAGTCTTAAAAATAAAATAATTATACATTAAATATTTTTGTCAAAAACATAGTTCAAGTGACATTATGTATGATCTAATAATCAAGAGAATACATATTTGAATCTCTCCATCTTCAATAAAATTAAAAAAAAAAAACTTATAACTAAAATGATAGTTGAGAATCTTCTAATATAAGATAACTTTGCCTAAATGCACAATTATATCAATCCTCTCTCTCTACTAAAAATGATTGTTTACATTTAGGGGACAACATCAATAGCAATAAGAATAATGTGTCCACACTTAATCCTCTTTTTAATCTTTCTTTAACTGAAATGATTTAGGAGACTGAAGTGTAGGGGACACAAAATACTTGATATGAGTGAGGGTACTTTCGTCATTTAATACTAAAAAGAATGTACTAATATTGAGGTTTAGCTTGTACTAAAAAAAAAAAAAAAAATTGAGGTTGGCTTTATTGTAAAATCCCTACTATACACAACCCAACAAAAAAAATAGAAGAAAAAAAATAAGAGAGAATCTTCCATGGAAATTTTGAATTAGAGAATAGAAGAATTAGAAAACATATTAGAATCAACATATTTGTATATATTAGAGTTAAAAGGAAAATAATGCATGCTTCTAAAAAATGCACTGAAATTTAAACAAAAACTTAGACTAGTGAAAGAGATAGGGAGAGAATATAGATTTTGGGGTTGTTTGTTTGTAGTATTTAAGAAGGATTTAGATTGGAGATTTACTACCTTTTATTTGAAAAATTACATTCATACAAGTTTTTGTAACTACTAAAAAATAATCTTCATTTTTATTATTAAAAATAACTTTTCATTTCTAACTACTAATTTCTAATCATTCATTTATAATTACTCAATATAACTCCTATATTCCAAATCATTATTTTCTAATCAATCAAAATAACTTATTTTTAATTATTCTTTTTTAACTATTTATTTTAAATCTACATCCAAACAAGATTTTTACTCTAATCCATCTATAAAAAAAAAAAAAAAAAATCATATCCTAATGAGTTTTTTGCTATCACTCTCAATTTTTAACTATTCAAAATAATTCCTTAAACTAATTTTTCGTCAAAACCTCATCCAAATATCTCTTTTGATTATTAATTTTTGAATGGGTTAATTTAACTTAAATTGATTTATGGAGAAAGATAATTTAAATAACATCAATAATAACAAAAATAATTTAATAAGGGAAAATGAGGGTATGGAGATTGGAGACAGATGCATTGAGATGATAAGTGGTATTTTAAATAAATGATTTATGTTTTTTTTTTCAATTTAAAAAATTTGGTTTTGGTTTAGTTAATTATTGCATTTGGAAACTCCACAAATCATTCAATGCCCTTAGCTTCGAGTGCACCAATTCGTGATTCTTACGGACTCCAAAACCCTAAACTTACACACTCATTATAATCTCTAGATTTAGTACTTATAAATCTTTTCTTTTAGTTAAAATTTTAGATTTAGTTTTTATATATAAATACATAATCTATAGATGAAATAAAATTATGAGTTTTTACTCTTCCAAATCAATATTTACCTCTATTGAATTAAGAAGTCAAAGCCTTTTGAATCTTTCATTTTCATATCTACTCTTTATCATTTTTAAAATTAGAATTTCCTATTAAATAATTAAAAAGTGTGTGAGGGTTGATTAATTAGTAGTCTTTATGATATAGAGACAAATTTTATCTTTTAAAATTATAGACTTAACTTTTTTTTATTTTTTTAAATCACATAGAGTAAATTTGTAATTCAATAGAACTTTTATGTGGGATTTTCATTTTATCCAATTTAATCATAAACTTGAATAAATGTTATCGTGTTTACCTTTAAACCCATGGTCACGAGTTCATTTTATCGAATGGGTCGGTGGCGCAATTGTGCTTTCTATGTAGAATTTGTTGATCCTCTTCCTCCAATTTGTACTAAAAAAAACGTATTTATCCTTAAATTTGAATAAAGTAATGTTATGTGTATACCTTCTCAAAAACTTATTAAAAAAAAAAGTCAAATAGAGTATTATCCGGTGTATTTAATGAATATAATTGAATTTTATGAATTTTACAAAAATAAATTCACGATTGAAGAATTTATTTTCACTTTTTTTATTCTCTGAATTTATTTTCACTTAGATTAGCATCATCACAGATTTTTATTTTTGTTAAAATAAGAGTAAATGTAGCGAAGGTTATACTTAAATTTATAATATTATAGTTTAATTCAGATGATGTATGAATTCAAATCATTCTACTCCAAGTTAAATTTTAAAAAATCAATTAAATGATGGTTTCAAATCCAATTCAACACCGATCATGATTTCGATTTCAAAAATCGATATTGAATTCTCATTTATTTGAGAGCAATAATACTATTTTTGTAGAGTTTATGTTCCCCCTTTCAACTTAAACTAAAAAAACAAAAAAAAAAAATTTGAATGAATTTTAAAAAATTAAATTTGAAAAAAAAAAAGAAATTATAGGCGATGAATTCAATCCATTGTGATTATTTATCTACAAATTAATTTCATACGAATTTCTTTGATATCTTAATATTATAAGATCAAGTGATATATCTCGTCATATTAATTCAGAACACACAAGTTAACTCGAACAATCACGAAAATTAATAAGCTAAGAATAAAATATTCATTAGAAAAAAAAGAGTGGACATGAGAGGTGGGGGCTTTTGACAGCCTTTGGTGTCACGCCTGCACCAACAATCTTAATTTCCCGACAAACTGCTATCTATTTAACCAAAACCATGTGTTTTTTTAATCCCTTTCAAACTTTTTTCGATTTTTACCACCTCCAATATCTACTTTTTTTTTTTTTTCTTTTCTTTTTTAATTTTTAGAATGAAAGTTGGTGAGTGTTATAATATTAAAAATGTTGGCATATTTCGAAGAATAAAAGATGAGTTCTTGTACTTAAACTCAAATAAGTTTTATTATTGTTATTTTTATATAAAAAAGATTGGTGGTTTGTTAACTTGTTTGATTGGATCCACTTCAACTCTACGATAAAAAGTTTGATCCTCAAAATCATTATTTGAATCTTATTTTATTTAAGAGTAGTAGTATCTTTTGTACCGCATTTTATGGTTTTCTTTTCTAATTTGAACTAAAGAAATGAGATAAATTTATATGTATAATGACTCGAAATTCTTAAAACTTTTAAAAATAAATTTTCTTCTCTAAAAAAAGACAATAGTTAATGCGCATGACGTGGTAGGGAGAGATGAACAGAACTTAGGCATTGAAGAAGATAAAGATATGGAGAGCCCTAAAGTACTAAAAAGGATATAATAATTATTATGTGTTTGAATAAGGCAATATTTAATGTGTGTAGAAAAACCTCTATAGCATCAATAAAGAGAGCTTGATGGCTATGACTTTGACCAAGAACTTTGAGTTAATTTAATTATTAAAAAAAAAAACATATAAATTCAAACCCAAGTTAATGCAACAAACTTCATATAAAACCCAACCCCCATTTTTCCCATTAAAGCTAATTTAACCCATTGATGTAACCTATAATATAATAACTTATTCTGCCTTCTTTTTCAATCTTCATAAATGCTTCTTTCTAAACTATTTAACCATCATTTCTCTCTCTTTCTTGAAAAATAATGGATAGGAAAAATAGTTACATTATAATTGATAATTCTATATCGTTAGATACACGAGAGAAGAATTACAAAAAGATTACAAATTTATGTACCCAATACTGAGTATTAGCGTAACACTCTAAGTTTAGTTTTGAATCAAACCAAGATTATAATGAGAATATTTTTATTTGGCTCCTTTTAATTTCAACATTGATCACCTGCATCTTCACTTCCAAGAGTGAAGATTGTTCTTACAGACCAACACGAGCCTTTGCATCACATTTTGTTTTCATTCACATGATTTTTAGGAAAAAATTCCTACGACATTACTTAACCTAAAATTGTTCCAAGTTAAACATTCTTCATTTTGAAGTTATCATGATTGAAAAAAACAATATGTACTTTGTTGGTATATTAACAATAACTTGCATAGATGATCTCATGATCCTTTGTATTTTGAATTTTTTTATGGTTTATTTATGTACTCATCTTAAACTTAGACGCTATAAGAGACATGCTAATTTTTAAATCTACTTTCAACCATTAATAAGAGATAATTATATAATGATATAATTATATTGTTATACTAATTTTTAAATGAGTTGATGACACGTTGATTATCGTGGTATTTCATTTCAACTCCACAATAGTATTATCCATGTAAGATTTGTGATTCCCTCACCTATTTTCGAAAAAACAAATTGAGATAATTATATTATGTCGGTCCTATTTAAATAAATTTTCCTTCCCTTCATCAAAAGAAGAAGGAAAAAAAAAATTAAAATGGGACAAATGTACTTTAATCATTTATTGGATATGAGTTAATGTCTATCAAAACAACTATTTAAAGTTTTTTTTCTTTTTTGAATACAAATTAAGGGAGGAGACCACAAATCCTACATAGAGAACATTACTATTCTCAATTAAATGAGAGTTAAATATCAATTTTTAAGTTCAAACATGTGACCTTAGTGTTGAATTAGATTTTCACTAAACAATGAAACCATCAAACTTCTAACTCTTTCAGTAAGTATTTAAAGTTGTATGTAGTAGATTAAAGGAATATATATTCTTTATACATACCATGATTTTGCTTTCATAACAAAGCTTAAACTGATCTATAAACCATAAGTCATATAAGTATTTCATTTTTTCAGATAAAAACGAGTCATCATAGGCATATTTAATAACAAATAATATATAAAATATTATTAATAAGTAAGTAAATATTAAATAGCAAAAGTGAAAGAAATTACGAAAAAAGTTTAAAGAATAATATGCTTTAAGAAAACCGTTATATTTTTTTAATGCATTTGAAATTTGTTGTCCCGAAGAAGCTTTTTTAAGTGTGATTTTAGATCTCGTATATAACTCCAAAAGATGTTAAGCCATTATAACTACATTATTACTTGTAATAATTAAAATCATGACAAAACCCCCCACAAAACAATATAATATTAATTAAAAATAAACATTATGATTTTAGTTTAGTCATTTTGTAGTGTTTTTTTTTCCTAGACAATACTCATTCCTGATATAGTTTTCAGTTGTTTTGTTGTTTTCTAGTTCGTTAGTTTCTTCAATGATACATGTTGGGATGAGGACAATGACATTATAAATCTGGACATTTTATCGATGGATTTTAAAATCCTTAATAAAAAGTAGATAAATTTTGATAGTATTTATATATAAATTAAGATTTTTTAATCGGATGTTTTTAAAACTTTCAATACAATATATATATATATATTTAAATGTGTATATATATTTAAATGTGTATACTCTTTTCGAAAGTTGATAAAAAGTAGATAATGTTTATACACAAATTGAATACAAATTTAAACTTGCTAGGAAATATTTTTGAAACCTTTGATAAAATGTAGATAATCTTTTAAAAATAGTTAAATACAAATTTGGACTTTTATCAGATGTTTTTCTAAATCTTCGATAAAAGTGAATAATTTACAAATTTAGACTATTTATGGAAGGTTTTAAAATTTTCTATAAATAAATATATATATATATATATACACTTTTATAAAAATGTTTAAATATATGACTATTTATAGAATGTTTTTGAAAACGTCAATAAAATGTAGATAATTTTCAAATTTAAACTATTTATTGAAGGATTTTAAATATTCGATAAATATATATAATTTTATAAAAATATTTAAATATATAGATTACCTTTAAAATATTGATAAAAAGTCGACAACACATTTAAAATTTTTATTAAAGGATTTAAAATCTTCAATAAAAAATAGATAACTTTATAAAAATATTTAAATATATAGACTCTTATCACAATATTTTTGAAATCTTCTATTAAAAGTAATAATTCATAATATCTCATGATAGTGTATACAAACAAAACCTCTAATTTACATATTTTTGCAATATAGTATGAAATTTGAATACATCTTTTATATAGTTGAATCGAAAAATATGCGATTTAAATTGATATAAAAGTTGGTAGCTGAAAATGGTAGGAGACAAATATGGATGTTTGGTAGGTTGCAGCTTAATGTATCAATGTATGATATTTACTTCTCATCAACCACTTTTCTAATTCCTATTTTATTTTGCTTCTTAAAAATTGCTGCCAACCCCTTCTAAAATTATTTTATTAAATTTACCTCTCATTTCAATTTTATAATATTCATAACAAATTTGATCGTGTTGCTTGCTTCAATATTTTGACTTGTTTTTCCTTTCACAAAATCATAAAAAATGGCAATGAATTCAAATCATTACATTGATAGGTATCTTTTGTATGTTAATGATTGAGATAGTAGTTGAATTGATCCTATCTTGAAACATTTGACATACCTTTTAATATTTCTTTTGACAAATTTATTTATAAAAAAAAATTAGAAAGGTAGATTTGGATATACTACAATTATAATATATATATATATATATAAAATGGTTGAAAATGATATTCAAACAATATAATCGTGTGGTAGAAATAATTTCTCTCCTTGTACTCAAAATTCAATAGAAAATTTTGAATTCGAGTTCAAAAATTAAAGAAAGAACGTATCTTTTTGTATCATAGATATGACTGCTTTTATTAAATTGATAATCATTTCAAAGTTAGAGAATTCGATTATGTGATTTTTGGGTTGAAAATACATAGGCTCAACTTGTTTTAGCCTTATAAACACCATTGTTGATTGATAACTCAAACAAAACATAAATTTTATGGTTAATGTTTATCAAACAAAAGAAAAAACTTTATAGTTAATTTTGTTTTGTTTAACATTTATGCCTTTATTTTGGGAATATAGATGTTTAGGTAACATGTGGTTCTCTTTAAAAATCACATGGTTGGGCTATGTTCTTCAAACAAGGGAATATTGTTGTGTTGTCATTCTCACTCTAATTTTGGAGACTTCGGTCAATTTTTAATGTATAAATTTTCGACAAATCCATTACCTCTTTTTGCACCCATAATTTTTAAGTGTTAATTAAAAAAAAAGTTTTAAATAACAAATTCTAACGTCTTTATTTTAATTATAACAACTTTTTAAAAATATTTTTTAAATAGTCAAATATTTTAATTTTTATTATTTTAATTTTTTTTCAATCATTTTAACTTAATTGAAACTATCAATTTCACTGAATTGAAAGTCAATTTTACATTCGTTTGATTCAAATCATCAATTTTGTACTATTCCATTAACTTGATTGAAAGAGTTATAACTTTTTTTTTTCTAATATATATATAAATTCATGGAAAGTTCCTTAAAAAGTCCAAAATTTACATAGTAATGAGTTGTCTCGTTTTTGCTTTCACAAATGATTAAGGTTGGTTAACCTAAATGACATTAATCTTAGTTAATTGGATTATTCTTCTACTTTCAGCTTTGACTTTCTCTTTTATATTTGTTAATTGCATTATTATATTAGGAAGGTAAATATTACCTCACATCAATTAGAAATAGAAAATATTTATAGAATAAATAAAAGCCAATATTTACTAATAAGTCGTTTTAAAAAAACTCAATAAGATAGTTTTTTTTTTTTTTTTGAAATGAAAATGAATAAGATAGTTAAACTATCATGGCCCCGAACTATACGTATAATAAAAAGAAAAAAAGAAAAAGGAAAAGGTCTAGCATTTATTCTATTTTATTCATTTCAACAAAAAAAAAAAGTTATATTTTATTTAGCTCTCAATTTTGTTTAGGTCTTAAAAGTAATTTACTTTTTAACCTTCCTAGTGGGTTCCTTTGTTGATGGTGTTGTTCTTGATTTTATTTCCCTTTTTGGTCACTTTTTAGGTTACTCTCTCCCTCTTTTCAGCAGTTTTTCCCCTTTTCTCAAAGTTTTTGGTAAATCACTTTTCCTTTTTCAAAGAATTTTTCTCCTTTTCTTTCTTCAAATTTTCTACCTTTTTAATGCCCATTCATTTATTTGTAGTAACTCATTTTTATATTTATTTTTTGAAAGTATTTTTTTTAACTTATTTCTTCCTGCATATACAACAAAATAGTAAGAATAACTCCTAAAAAAGGAAAGACTATATACATACATACATAT
>JBBMKA010000030.1:5461298-5501936 GCA_037833695.1 Sechiopsis laciniata | reverse complement strand
GTCGTGTTACCTTCTTTCCTACTTACTGTATTTTTCAGGATCAGGAGTCGGGGGAGACGATTGGACGTGCTAAAATGTTGGGCGGTCTCTACTACTTTGAAGATGAACCCTCTGGTAATAAAAAAGTACATGGTTTAAGTAGTATTAGTTCTTCTCCTGTTAAATAAACTATTTTACTTTGGCATCGTAGGCTAGGTCATTCTAGTTTTTCATATTTAAAATATTTATTCCCAGACTTATTTAAAAGAATTGATTGTTCAACTTTTCATTGTGAAGAATTTAAAGAATTTGAAATTCATATTTCAACATGGTATTAGAGTAGGAGGTCTTGAGTTCGAACCCCTGTTGAGTCATTTCATCCTCAATTAAAATTAAATTCTACTTGTAGGACATTTCTCAAATTTTGAAACCCACAAGAGAGGGGGAGTGTTGGTTGATATAATTAAATTTACTCCAATCCATAAGCTTAGGCTTTTGGATTGATTGGTGGTTTAACATAATTCAACACTCATTTTTAACCACTCATTTGTAACTCATTTTTAACCACTCAAAATAACTACTCTTTTAAATTTACATCCAAACAAGGTTTTGACTCTATTTCCTTTACACAAAAACCACATCCAAACGAAATTTTGGTTACAACTCTCAATTTTTAACTACTTAAAATAATTCTTCAATATAATTCCGTAAGTTCAATCCTCCTTAAATATGGTAAATAGACACCCCCTTAGATTTATTTCATTTTAATATATAAACTTTCAAGATATATTTCAGTCCATTTGTTATGAAAACGACAATCGACAACCAATACGAGGATAAAGAAAACGCGAGAGAAAAAAGAAAACAACACGAAATTTACGTGGTTCACCAACGTCGTGTCTGCTAGTCCACGGGCAGAGAGGGGGCAAAGTTTTATTAAGGAGAACGAACAATACAGAGTACAGAATGAATGTCATAATACGGCTAGGGTTTAATTCGAGTTTATATATGCACTATCATTAAACCCTATTACAGAATGCGTAAGCATTAGAACAGAATGCGGATGCGCTAGCACACGTGGAACGCACAAAATAATGCGGAAGTGCTAGTGCTGCGGAGTGCGAATGCTGGTTGGGCTGAATGCATGTGGAATGCATTGCTGCTATGCGCAAAGTAATGGTATACATAAAGGACTACATGTTCTACCCATTTACAATTATGCAATTA
This sequence comes from Sechiopsis laciniata, assembly GCA_037833695.1. Taxonomy (NCBI): domain Eukaryota; kingdom Viridiplantae; phylum Streptophyta; class Magnoliopsida; order Cucurbitales; family Cucurbitaceae; genus Sechiopsis; species Sechiopsis laciniata. Next base: position 5,500,730 of record JBBMKA010000030.1, on the reverse strand, counting down.
TGCGTTGATTAGGGCATCATGCCGCAGCATGGTGATAAGATCATGCGAATATTTCTAACAAGGAATAATGAAGCTGTGAAAAGAAAAGGAGACACGGTGACTGTAGTCGAGTTAGCAGAAAGATTAAATAAGTTCTACACAATTACACAGAAATATTTTACGTACGTAGAGGAGCGTGACGAGGTTTTCATGATCTACATGGTAGCAATGGAAGAGCACTCCGAATGGCTTGAATTTCTAAAACATATACTCAATTTGGAGCAAGGCAATCGCAGCGGCAATGCAGAAACTTAGATGGAAGTCCCGCTCTCTTATTTCTTTTAACGCATTTATTTCTTTTCGCATGCATTTCATTTTTAGGCGCAATTAAATTTCATAGGAACGTGTATTTAGGATTGCAATTTTGTTATATTTCCCTTATGATTATCTAATAAATTAGAAATTTCCTTTTGAAAGCTTAAGGCAGCACTATTATTGCAAAACTAAGTTTACTAGGAAACGCACTTTCAATTAGAGGAATTCTTAAGTTTCCCTTGATCCAAACCTAGCATTAGAATAATCGTTATCATGAAAGGCAGAAAGAATAAAAAATTTGCAAGGAAGTCTTAGAGCTTGAGATAGAGTAATGCAATCATAGTAATAGCTAAGTTTGGGAGAACTAAGTCTCACCTTTATTGGGACAATGAAGACTTTCAGTTTGGGGGTGAAGGCAGCCCAAGGAGTGAATGTTGAAAAGAAAGAGTGATCGAAAGCAGCATTGAAAAAAAAATCTTATAAAATAAAGATCACCATACTCTGGGCAAAATAAAAGATAAAAGAAGTGCAATTAAGCCTTAGGACTCCTTAAGTATTCTGCTATCTATGGAAAGCACAAACTTAAATTCTGCTGCTTAGGTGACTTGTTTTATGCTCAAACAAGACATCTTAAGAACTATGGAATTATAGACATGAGTGCAACCTGAGAGGAATGCGAAAAGCATAGCAAGAATCTTCGAAGGATATAAGGGCCTAGAAGGTCTTGACAGAATATGTTGGGCAAACTTAGACTAGAAGTGATTGCGTACAATAGATTGAGTAATGAGAAATAATTGCTCTGAGGAACAATCTGTCGGTCATGGTAAGGAAGATTTTAAAGCAAAACCTGAATCTTTGGGAAAGTTTAAAAATTGAAAAAAGAAGGAAGTTTTATGCTAAAAAAATTATATGCGATAAGACCTGCTGGTTTTATGCTCGCAAAGAGGAAAAGCTGATATACTTGTTAGAATTAGCTAACTAGCAGTTATGCATTACTTGGGACAAGCAATGATTTAAGTTTGGTTGTTTGATAGCTCTCAGATAGAGCATATTTTAGGTGCAAGTTCAATGCGAAAAGCGCTGCGTAACGGGGGCATTGCCCCCGCACCCTCACTCGCTGACCAGGCAACGAAACCCCCGACTACTAATCGCAGGACAATAAAACATTCAGGGCATATCTTCAACACCCTTAATTCTAAAGTTAATTATGTCATATTTCTTTTATTTTTGTCTTTCAAGATATATTTCTGTCCCTTAATTCTAAAGTTAATCATGTGTTTTTCAAACGTGCTTAGAAATGTACGTATTAGTATGAACATATGTTTTTCAGTCATAGAGGTTTTTTTTTTAGAAACTAAGTGATTGATTATTAAAGGATAGAATAATAAATAACATACTAATTAGTTGCCTAAATATTAGTATACACTTACTCAATTTTTAAAATTTATTTTTAGTAATATACACATTATAAAAGTTTGTGAAGAAAATGTATTTGAGAAGTTTAAGGACTAAAATAGATTTGTTAAAAATTGAGAGACAAAAGGTGAGGAAACTAAGGACTATTATAGTATTATTTTGCTAAATAAATTGATATATGGTCGTATTATAAATTTAGTCATATGTTTGGAGGAAAGTTAGAATTTAGTGTATATGATTTTAAGTTTATAATTTTTTTTATTTAAAAGTTATAATTTAATCTCTCTAATTCGATATATATATATATATATATATATATATATATTATTGTTTGTAATTGTTAACCAATTAAATATATAAAGTTAACTATCCATGTGTCTATATATCACATTATTTACCATCGATAATTAATTTCCAAGCATTTAAGTCACTAACCAATACAAACTACTTAACTATTTTTCAAACTCTTAAAACTATGACTAAATTTTAACTTTCTTCAAATCATAATCCTTATATAATTCTCTAGTAGTCAAGATGGTTTTTGGAAACCAAAAGCTTATGAGTTCAACCCATACTGACAACCAACTTACGAATTAATTTTTTACGAGTTTTCTTGACAACAAAATATTATAAGATCTGATGAGCTGTCATGTGAGAATAGTTACGATGCACGTAAGTTGTCCGAATACTCACGCATATATATGTATAAAAAAAACTGATCATATGACCCTAATACCTTCCTCCCAACAAAATTTAAGAATAGTATTATCTCATACAAGCTTTAGTATAAACTTTAAAATTACTAAAATTATTTTTGTAGTACGATGGAGCTTTCATTTTCCATAAATTCTCTCTAAATAGAGAGATATTCTTTTTCTTAGGGCTCCATGAAGGTTTCCTCGAACACCAACATGTATGCACTGTCGGGCACCACAAGATGATTTTTTGGGCTTCGTTGAGTTCTCTTCTAAATGTTGGACGAGAGCGGTCCATGGGCTTAATGTTGAGTGAAAGGGAGGGAGCCGATGGAGAGCTACGTAGAGCCAAATCTGAACTTCACAAACATTGGTCAAAGGTTGTAGTGGATGTTGTGCTTGATAGCTCTCAGCTGCATTAGTTTGCATTATTCTTAGGATTAGGGGAAATAAATGAGCGTTAGAAAAAAATTGCGAATATAAAACATGGAAATCAGCATGCATTCATAAAGTAGCATCACAAACACAGTTCGCGGATTACGTATGAATATTATACAACTATGCACTAAAAAAGGTTACTTAATGCAGGGAATGCGGAACACTTATGTTGGAAGGACGAAGCAATGCAAACGGCGACACACACATAAGACTCACGCGTTCACAAGGCGGTCGCGTTCTAAGAATCGCACCAACAAGGAAATAACAGAGAATCAATCAAGCAATTAAGTTGGTGTCAATTAAATAAATTCCAGCAGAAATCAAAAGTTCTTGCATATATGTGGATTTTCCAGCTCACCTAGACTTGCCGACCAAGTAAATCAAGTCTATAAATTTTAAGAAGGAAGCCAAGGTTAAGTGAGCTGGTCCGATGGCCTGAAGCCAATCAATGCGAGAAGCAACTGGTGGTGTTCATAGAAGCTGATGACAAGGAAACTGCACACTTCACAATCGAGCCAATTCTATTTTATTATTTTTTTAGGAGTAATTGTATTTTTGAACATTTAGTAGTCATAATAAAATCGTCTGATTTAAACTTCTTACTCGTGTTTATTGCTATGCTGCGTTATAGGAGTCTTGAATGAATAATCCCGAGTAGAAGCATGTTAGAAGTATAGGTTAGAGAGTTTTACACTGCTGCATTTACTATTTTACACATATACGTCGATTAGCTACCCACGTATATAACTTGTGTGAGTTCGGAAGAAGGAACCTCATGATGACCCAATATGCTACAATAGGTTAAAGGCAAGTCTTTGCATCATTTAGGGAGTTAGGAAAAACCTCACTATTGCTCGCATTGTCCCGAGTTGAGTAAGAAGTTCGTAGCGGAAGCTGGCTTTGCCGTAAATCATTAAGTGTGGAAGTACCTTTTGGCAGAGGGAAGCGAGAGACTCAATAACTAGTTTCGCGCCCTTAACATTTTCTATAACTGTCTATTTTATCATTACTCATGCATATTTATTACTGTCTTCATTGCATCATTTTATTAGTATCATAAAAAATAAACAACCATCTTAAACCCATGCTTTTACTTTTCTGCAAAACTCTCACCTGATCAATATTAATTTTAGGCATCAATCTCTGTGGGATCGATAAAATTATATACTTATTCCTTATTGCAGTCCGATCGCGTATACTTACGCGTAAGCGATTCCGAGGCATACTTAGCAATAAGTTTAACTATGAATTAATTACTGTACGAATATATTTGCACCCGGATCGCCAATCTAGTTTTTGGCGCCGTTGTAGAAGATTGATTATTTAGAATTTATATTATTAAGTAGAGAGTACTTTTTTTTGCTAAAAATGTTGAATACTTGTATTTCAGGGGAACCTAGATTCAAGACAATGTAACCAACAGAGAAAGAAGTCCCAATCACATTACCACAAGCACGAGTGTCAAAGATGATATTCAATCACTTTGCGAATCAATAATGGAGCAATATTGTAACCCTGCAACACACACATTTTATTCAGCAACAAGGCTATGCGGAGGATTCTATTAAAAGAATCCTAACTGGGAACAACAGTCGCAGTTTAGGGAAAGTCATAGCAGTATCTTTCATCACCAATCCGATCTATAAGGAGATCGCAGTAACATGAGTCATACATGGGAAACTAAGAGTCATGAACCTAGAGGACCACTGTACAATCATGAATAGTTTTCTGAGGACATAACCATAGAAGAAAAAAGAGCAACTACGGTGGAGGAAATGGATGAGGGACAATGATATAATACCAGAACCTTATTTGCCCAATCATGAGCACAAACCATCTCTAAAAGCAAACATGGAGAAAAGTGAAGCCTATAACACAAACAAAGAAGAGACATAGCTGAGGGCCGACGTACTTAATGCGGTATCCGCTATGGAATTTTTCAATGATTTTGCACTTTCATGGAAAGATTTCTGGCTGGCCTTGTTAAAATGAGAAGAAGAGACCAAAGCTCTAAGGCATGTAAAAGAAGTAGAGAGGGAACAAATGAGACGTTTTCAGCAACAGGAGAAAGCTTGGGCAAAGGTCGCTGCCTTGGAAGTTGAGATTAAGGCAAAAGAAGAGGACATATTACAAAAGATGCAATATCAACAGCAAGAGGAGGCCTGAGAAAAGTTTGTCGCCCTGGAAGTTGAAGCTATGAAAGAAGTTGTGAAAGCAAAAGAAAGATCCACAGTTGACACTGAGCAGAACACAAGTGATGAAAGCCACAATGAGGATGAATATCTTTAACAAATCAGCATAGAGAGTAATGAACCTGTAGAGCCAAGTATCAGGATTCCGCATCAAATCGATAGGAGAGACCTATAATCAACCATTTCGTAAGAGAATAATGCTAGCGCGTAAAGCCACGGGTTACTAGCAATGTTACATGTAGTTTTTACGCTACCAGAACTGCAATCATCGTAGGAATTAATTAGTAAAATAAGTGACACTTAGGCAATTTAACTGAGCTATAAACCAAGACATCAGATCCTATCAATGCTGATAAGGGTAGGACAACCTCGCATCAAGACGCATTATGAAGAAAGACATGAGGAGGCTATCAAATATGGCATAGCTCCTAAGATATATAAATGGTCAAAGCGAGGATAACTGTATCGGAAGGAATTAACACAAGGTTCCACCCAACTCCTGCACAGCAGCATTTCTGGAATACGAAAATCCAGTATTTCTGACTTTGTACACAATTTTATAGTAATTTTTAGAATAAGGAAGTATTTCCATATATGCAAATTTTCTCGTATTTAGTATTATTTTCGTGCAATTTAAATTTCGTTAGTTTTAGATGGAATCCGTTCGATTTTAGAAAATATTGCTGCAGAATTAAAATTTTCCTTTCTTTGATTATCCCTTTCCTTGCACACGGATTTCCAAAATCTTTCAAAAGTTTGTATAAACCCTATGAGAGGAAGAGTCGATCACCAAAATTTGAGCCATCATCGTAAGAAACTAGAAGCGCTAACCCTTGCAATGGCTCCCAATCGAAAAATCTGTAGTAAGAACACAAAGAGTAAAATGGTTGATAAACGTAAACAGTTTTAAGATTCGGCACCTCTAGTGCGTGGAACCAAGAAGCTATCAACTGATGAGCAAGAACCTAAGATTGGGGAGAGTTCGCATCGAGGATAAATCGGGAGTGTAAGCTCTTTGGGAAAATAGAAGGAAAGAGAAAGGTCCTGACCTCTTGTGTCCTTGTAAATAGCGATGAAGACGCCTAGAGTTCAGATCACCTGGTATTAACGGACAGATCCGCGGAGGATTATCATCAGTATGAGACAACCCAAGGAGAAGAACAGATTATCAAGATAGAACCTAAGAAGGACAACGAAGAATTCATAGAAGAAGATCTAGAAGAAGGTAAGCCATGCGAGGATGAGGATGAGAACTACCCTAAAGAGGCTGAAGTGTTTAATGAAAGGGAACAACAACACCCAAGGTTTTGCAATGTTAGAATTCAGTCTATGAGGACAAAGATGTTGCCAGAAGTTCTACAATATCAGCCAAGCACCAAGATTGGAATCCGAAGAGGTGTAACTTTCGCATCAATCAATGCAGAGGATAAATTCATCGCACTTGAAAGCAAAGGATTTAAGTGCGAAGTAGGCTTGAAGGGAGTCTCAGAGGGAACAATTATTAAGATCAAACAGTTAGGATGGAAGAAGTATTAAAATGGAGTGGGTACATGAATTTTATGCGAACTTGAACGAAGAAAGGTCACTGTTTACACGAGTATATGGTCAACTAATTGATTGTCGAGCAGCCGCGTGCAACAAAGCACTAGCATCACTTAATGTTCCTGGAACATTATATCAACAATTGATTAACTCTCCCACCAATGAACAAATGCAAGAAAGTCTAGCATTAATAGGAACAGTAGGAGCTGAATGAAACGATCTGACATCAATCCAAGCATTCATGATTCCAGAAGATCTTCAGGATTGGATTAAGCTTATCAGAACATCAATAATGCCTTCAACTAACAGGGCATTAATCAGAAGAGAGCAAGCAATGCTGTTGTTCGCAATTAAGCTTGAAGCGCATATCAACTTAGGAAAGATTCTTGAGGCGCTAGTTCAGCGGACAACATAAAGGACTACATGTTCTACCCATTTACAATTATGTAATTATGCGTTGATTAGGGCATCAGGCTGCAGCATAGTGATAAGATCATGCGAATATTTCTAACAAGAAATAATGAAGCTGTGAAAAGAAAAAGAGACACGGTGACTGTAGGCGAGTTAGCAGAAAGATTAAATAAGCTCTACACAATTACATAGAAATATTTGACGTATGTAGATGAGCGTGACAAGCTTTTCATGAACTACATGGTAGCAATGGAAGAGCACTTCGAATGGCTCAATTCGGAGCAAGGCAATCACAGCGGTAATGCAGAAACTTAGATGGAAGTCCTGCTCTCAACGCATTTATTTCTTTTCGCATGCATTTCATTTTAAGTTGCAATTTAAATTTCATAGGAACGTGTATTTAGGATTGCAATTTTGTTCTATTTCCCTTATGATTATCTAATAAATTAGCAATTTCCTTTTGAAAGCTTAAGGCAGCACTATTATTGCAAAACTAAGTTTACTAGGAAACGCGCTTTCAATTAGAGGAATTCTTAAGTTCCCTTTGATCCAAACCTAGCATTAGAATAATCCTTATCATGAAAGACAGAAAGAACCAAAAATTTATAAGGAAATCTTAGAGCTTGAGATTTAGTAATGCAATCATAGTAATAGCTAAGTTTGGGGGAACTAAGCCTCACCTTCATTGGGACAATGAAGACTTTCAGTTTGAGGGTGACGGCAGCCCGAGGAATGAATGTTGAAAAGAAAGAGTGATAAAAAATAGCATGGATCAGCACAAGCTTAAATTCTGCTGCTTAGGTGACTTGTTTTATGCTCAAACAAGACATCTTAAGAACTATGGAATTATAGACATGAGTACAACCCGAGAGGAATGCAAAAAGTATAGCAAGAATCCTCGAAGGATATAAGGGCCTAGAAGGTCTTGACAGAATGTGTTGGCCAAACTTAGACTAGAAGTGATTGCATACAATAATAGATTGAGTAATGAGAAATGATTGCGATGAGGAACAATCTGTTGGTCATGGTAAGGAAGATTTTAAGGCAAAACCTGAATCTTTGGGAAAGTTTAAAAACTGAAAAGAGAAGTAAGTTGTATGCTAAAAAAATTATATGCGATAAGACCTGTTGGTTTTATGCTCGCAAAGAGGAAAAGCCGATATACTTATTAGAATAAGCTAACTAGTAGTTATGCATTACTTGGGACAAGCAATGATTTAAGTTTGGTGGTTTGATAGCTTTCAAATAGAGCATATTTTAGGCTGCATTAGTTTGCATTATTCTTAGGATTAGGGAAAATAAATGAGCGTTAGTAGGAAATTGCGAATATAAAACATGGAAATCAGCATGCATTCATACACTACTACAAAAAAGACATTAATTGACACTTGTGAAATGTCAAATATAACATTACTTGACGGTTCTATAAACGTCAAGTATACTGGTGTCAAGTAAACGTCAACTATTTATATAATTGACATGTTAGAAGTGTCAAACACATAAGTTGCTTGACATTTCATAAGCATCAAGTAGAATTAATTTGTTGACATGTTGCAAGTGTCAAGTAATACTATATTTTTGATATGTTATAAGCGTCAAATAAGGTTATATTGTTGATAGGTGATAAATGTCAAGTAAGGTTTTAGTAATGACATTCTATAAACATAATGAAATGTCATCTATTTATTTTAAAAAATATATTGGATCTCAATTTTCTAGTCATCTTGAGAATATACTTCAAATATTTCAATATCCAACAAATTTATACCAACCAAAATAAAAACTTATATGTTCCAACAATCAAAATAACAACTAATATATAAACTGCAAGAAGAATAAAAAAAAAAAGCTCAATGCACAATTTATTTAACTTCAATATTACTTTCCAAAACCTATACCATATACAAAAAAAAGAATATGGATAGTTCAATGAATAAAGTGATCCAATAAATTGTCATGATTAACTACGAAACTATCATATGTAGTGTCCAAGGAAGTCCGCACATTCTAGTTGCCCTTCATCTAGCAATGTTTGTGTGTATGAGGACCTAGCCTGAACATATGTATAAACACTTTAAGAAAATCGAATTGACATATAGGCTCTTTAGATGTGCAAGACGAATAAAAGAATAAAGGAATCTAATACTAACTCAAGATATATGAGGAAAAAAGATATTATTGAAACAGAACAACATTACCTGGATGAGCTGTTGAGTAATGTAATAATTTGTTTTCTCCTTTAACTTCTTGCCATTCACCACACTAGGTTTCAAGGATTGTTTGGTCCTATAAACTAAGAAAATTGACAAAATAAAAATAGCGAACACACATGTTATTTAAATCTACATATTTTATAGCTTGAAAACTTTGTCTAAGTAAATGGAAGAACAATAAGCCTTTAGAACAATCAACCTTTAGTGGCCGTTTACTTTGAGGTAATATGAGATTCTCATGAAATTGGCATCTGGATTACCTCCTTCGTTTTGCAGGAATGTGGGATACCCCAACATTAGAAATAATAATAATAATAATAATAATATGTAACAAAATACACTTTACAAACTAGGAGTTCTAACAGAGAAAGTGTGAAACCTTTTGTTGCACTTGAAGAAGAAAGAATAGTAGCTCACATTACTGAAAAAAATAGATGCATAAAAGAGTGTCAATATATCATTAATTTGTTGGAAAATCCTAAACTCTCCTACCAACAATAGGATCATCATTGAGAAAAAAGAACATCAAGAATGAGAGGTCACCTATCACTATGTGATGCAATAAGATTTTTTTTTTTTTTTTTTTTAATTTTTTTATGTTTTTTTTTAGCTTAGTTTCATGCTTCCTTCAACAGAAAAGAAAAGAATAAGTTTAATTCTATGAAAATTTAGGTGGATGACTATCCAATTTGGCTAGAAGAGATTAATGAGTCAATATCTGAATTAGAATTAGACTTCATGTCCTATTTTTTATTCTCAAATCGTTGCATATGCACCTTTCTAATCATTTAGTGATTGTTTACATATAGCACACATCTACAGACAAAGAACTAAAGCAAAAGACTTATTCACAAAATCTATGGTGTTAATCATCCCATCTATGGAAAGTCATAAAAGACTTGGAAAGAAACTTAAGACAATTGAAATGTTAACTTTACATAGCTAAACAACAAGGGAGGATTAATTGACAAAAAGAAATAGAAAATGAATCTACGTGAAAAAAATAAATATGGAGAGGGAGAGTCATCTTTTCAACTTGATAGGGAAAAGAAATTTTGAGGAGGAAGAGGAAATAAAGAAGGTGTCCACAAAAAATAGCCTAAATCAAATAAGCTCTCGAGATGAAAAATATCCTTCAGCCTCTTTCACCACCACATATTTAATAACAAGCCATTTAGGAAACAATAATTAATATATCCAACAAGTCCAAAAAAATTTAAAGCCCCGTTTGATAACCATTTGGTTTTTTATTTTTATTTTCGAAATTTAAGCTTATTTTTATCCAAGTTTCCTACAATGTGTTTTATCTTTCCTAAAATGTATCTATCTTTCCTTGAGAAAGTAGGTGAATGCTAACCAAATTTCAAAAATAAAAACAAACTTTTGGAAGCTACTTTTTTTTGTTCCAAAATTTTGATTTGATAACTTAAATTATAGGTAAATGTAGATATCCAAGTAAAAAAAACCTATGGTAAAATAGTTTTTATAGGCTTAGATTTCAAAAACAAAAAGTAAAATTGTTATAAAACGAGGCCTAAAATTTTCACTTTGATTAATTTTGTATGGGAAGCTTTCATAAACAATTTCCACAATCTACCTCTCTTATTTTTTTTGCTTTTTATCAGATCATGATCCACTCCATCTCTTTACAAGAGGCTTCCCATTTTATCAAACAAAAAAATAATCTAAAATTGAATATCATATATGTTTATATAATTATACAATCAATCCAATAAAAGCTTACCACTAAGAGTTCAAGGAAGCAAAACCAGAAAACTCTGGCGTCATAAGCCACCCCATTGCCACATTTTCCACCTCAAAATTTTCTAATTTTCATCTCTTTATGTAGATAAATTATTCGAAAGGTTGGAATAATGAGACAGAGAGCCTTATATCCTTTGGCACCAAAGCAAATAAAAGTTGTAATTGTGAAGAAATTATGCCATATACTGTGACGACAATAATTTCTCAATTTTCTATTCGTTCCTAAAAGAAACGCTAAAAGTTATAGCCTAGGCAAGTCCCAAATATTGGATATATAACAAATATACAACATTTACACACTACAAACTAAAATAGTTCACAATCAATTTCAGTCACACAACTAAATAGGGTTAATTCCTATTAACAAAGGAATTTTGTTGGTTTAAGAAACTTACTTTGCAAGGGAGCAATACTGTTGAGCTAAAGACGATGGGAGAGTTTGAGAGGCGCTAGAGATGATGGAGAAATAACTGGAGATGATGGAGAGGCACTATTACCACAAGAGAAATCGTTGGAGAAAATAGAAAAATCACATAACTAACTCGAAAATCATTGAAGGTCAAGAAATCAGAAAAATTGCTGAAGGTGGAGAAGAAACAACGATGCTAGACTTCACAGTATAAAACCTAGGGCTTTTTTATTTTAGCTTGCAATTTCCTAATTTGTAATGCTCCCAATAAGGTCAGTGTTATACTTATACATTTTTTAAACATCAAATATAGACGCGCATTAAAAAAATTGTGAACGTAAAGCCATCTATTTTTAAATTTACTCGACGTTTTTCCTTATAAATAACCTGTTTACTTGAAATTTTATCTAAAAACGTCAAATATATAAAAAATGCTACCGTCAAGTAAAGTAGTTTTTGTAGTAGTGATAAAGTAGCATCACAAGCGCAGTTCACGGATTGCGTATGAATCTTATTCAACTATGCGCTAAAAAAGGTTATTTAATGTAGGGAATGCGGAACACTTATGCTGGAAGGACGAAGCAATGCGAACAGCGACACACACACACACACAAGACTCACGCGTTCATAAGGCGGTCGCGTTCGAAGAATCACAGCAACAAGGAAATAACAGAGAATCAATCAAGCAATTAAGTTGGTGTCAATTAAATAAATTCCAGTGGAAATCAAGAGATCCTGCATTAATGTTGATTTTCCAGCTCACCTAGGCTTGCCGACCAAGTAAATCAACTCTATAAATTTCAAGAAGGAAGCCGAGGTTAAGTGAGCTGGTCAGATGGCCTGAAGCCAATTGATGCGAGAAGCAACTGGTGGAGTTCGTAGGAGCCGATGATAAGGGGACTGCACACTTTACAACCGAGCCAATTCCATTTTATTGTTTTTTTAGGAGTATTTGTAGTTTTGAACATTTAGTAGTCGTAATAAAATCGTCTGATTTAAACTTCTTACTTGTGTTTATTGCTATGTTGCGTTATAGGAGTCTTGAATGAATAGTCCCAAGTAGAAGCATGTGAGGAGCATAGGTTAGAGAGTTTCACACTGTTGCATTTACTATTTTATACATATGTGTTGATTAGCTACCCAAGTATATAACTTGTGGTGAGTTCGGAAGAAGGAACTGCATGATGACCCAGTATGCTACAATAGGTTGAAGGTAAGTCTTTGCGTCATTTAGGGAGTTAGGAATAACGTCACTATTGCTCGCGTTGCCCCGAGTTGAGTAAAAAGTTCGCAGTGAAGGCTGGCTCTGCTGTAAATCATTAAGTGCAGAAGTACTTTTTGGTAGAGGAAAGCGAGAAACTCAATAACTAGTTTCGCGCCCTTAACATTTTCTATAACTGTCTATTTTATCATTACTCATTGCATTCATATTTATTAATGTCTGCATTGCATCATTTTGTTATTAGCATAAAAAACAAACAACCATCTTCAACCCATGCTTTTACTTTTCTACACAACTCTTGCTTGATCAATATTAATTATAGATATCAATCTTTGTGGGATAGATAAAATTATATACTTATTACTTACTGTAGTCCGACCGCGTATACTTGCGCTTAAGCAATTTCGAGGCATACTTAGCAATAAGTTTAACTCTTAATTAATTACTGTACGAATATATTAGCACCCGGATCACCAGTCAGTGCTATTTTATTAAAGGGTTTTGGTTGAAAATGGTGGAGAAAAATCGAGGAATGGCAGGCTGAAGACAAAAAGACAAGAGTGCGAGTGAGGGGACGGGGAGGGGGGGGGGGTCGAAGGAGTTTCCTTCGTAGTAGAGATCGGTGATTTGAGACATTGAGTTCTCCAAACTTAAAGACGAATAGATGGGAGGAGGAAGCGCCATTGTTGGGTAGAGAAGGCGAAGTTCATTAAAGTATATAGTTTGAGGTGGAACATTGTGGGAGGAAGGAAATGTGTCAGTTGAGAAGACGAAGCAACTGTCATGTTCTTGTCTAGTGTCTGGAAAGAAGAAATGACAAATGCTAGTTGCAGGCTCTAGGTATTAACATATGATATGCATATGGTTGCCTAGTTGGACTTCTATAAGGTCTAGTTGATCTGGACTAAAAACCAAACTGGTTCGTCCAAACTGGTTTAGGCCACATCTAAACGATCTGGTTCAATCTTCGAACTGAACCGGATTTACAGTTGAACCAAATTGGTTCTTGGTTCGATTCAACCCTTCTTCACCTTGTTCTGATTTCTTGTTTATTTCGATTCTCTACTTGATTCGTTTGAACCCCTTTTTTAGGGTTATCATGATGGCTTTTCAAGTCTGGCTTTGTGGTTGCTTTTATAGCATCAAAATTCTCCTATTTAAACGTCGGTCCACTATTTTACTTTTATTTAGTGTTTAAAAAAGTGTATATTTTGAGATCATTTCTCCTCTTTTTAATTTCGGGGAGTCACGTACAATCCTTTTCATTGACTTTCTACTTGGTTGGTCACCTTCTGTTTTGTGGTTTAGAACCTTTGCCAATGTTAGGGATTGCCCCATTAGTGGGGTGTCCTTTTTTTTTCTTATTTATTTATTTATTCTGAAATTAGGGAAGGGGGACCACAAACTCTAAATAAATGGTACTGATACTCTTCAACAAGATGAAAGTCAATACCGATTTTTATGACCGAACTCGTGACAGTAAAGTTGAAATAAATTATCATCAATCAAAATAACGAATGCAGCACCAAATTATTTGGTAGTAGTTTGCCCTCTTTACGAGAAAATGAAATATTGGTTCTATTTAGTTATAGGAGTAAAAAAAAAAAGAAAAACTCCAGGTCGAAGCTTTATTTTGAAAAAGACCTCAATCACAATTGGACGTCTTAGTGACAGTAGCAGAGCGCGCGAAACCTCCAAAAACAGCGCCTCTCTCCCTTTCTCCTCAAACCATTTCTCCCCAAATTCCTTCTTCACAGAGCCATTGTTTCAATTTTCGAACCATTTCTTCATTCTATTTATACCCAAAACCCCTTTCTGTTTCTTCATCTTCTTTTCTTTCTTCAACCCATTTCCCCCCTCCCCTTGTTTTGTTGCCCTGTTACAAGCTTCGACAATGTCAACTTACAGTGACGAGGATCCTCGCATCCATGGCATCAGGACTAAGATTCGTGTTGTGCCTAATTTCCCTAAACCAGGTTATAATTTGCCCCTCTTCACATTTCTTTTAAACTCTTCATTGTTTAGGGAAATACATACTGTATTTGTTGATTCATTGAAGTTAAATGCATTTTTTCCTGTCAAATGGATTCTGGGGTTTTGTTCGTTTTTAGGGTGGAAGATGACCCATGACCCATTTTTTGTTATGATTTGGGGAGTTTGTTGTTCTTTTTTGAAATTTGTTGGGTTTTTATAATGAACCCCTTTTGTGTTGTAATGGATTTTTTTTCCCTCCTGTTGATGGCTGTAATGGTAGGTATCATGTTCCAAGACATAACCACTCTGTTACTCGACCCCAAAGCATTCAAAGATACGGTCGATCTGTTCGTCGAGCGATATAAAGGGGAAAACATTTCGGTTGTTGCAGGTGAAAATGCTTTTTTTTTTTTTTTAATCCCATTTTTTAGTATCATTAATGTATTCTGGGTATGGCTTTGATGAAGATGATCCAAAGGTGGGTAGAAACTTGTCGCTTTATGAAAAAAAAAAAATCTTTAAATGATGCAGAAGTGCCCACATTGCATGAATTTCTGGTTGTTTTTTTTAAATAATGATTTTGGTACATATTAATCATTGATGAAAGGAAGTGACTGTGAGTATTGGGACTGATTCTTTGCTTGACTATGATAGCTTTACTAGTCCCTGTGCCACTGATTGTTCTGTGTGATCAGCTAACTTTGGTTATCTCTCTTGATTTTACTTTCTCTTACTTTAGCCAAGTGATTCATTTTTGTATGTTCTTAGGTTGAAGATCAATTTTTACCCCTCTCTATGTCAGGGAAACCATGACATCTTGGCTCCACCATAATGTGAATATTGTTGGAAGCCTTTTTTTTTTCCAACTCAACTGTTGGTTTACTTTATCCACATTTTTATAAAGTTAATACTGTTGAAATATCTTGAATTTTTTGCCCCTTGTATTTGTTTATTTATTGTGGTTGTTCGGTTTAAAGAACAGTTTTCATCATTATCATCAATTATTATTTCTAGTAGTTCTTTTGTATTAACATCTGGTGATTAGTGTTTGCAACAGTACAAACTGATTGAGAATATCTGGGGTTTGTGCCTGTAAGTGAAATAATGACCACATAAACATATTTCTGGCAGTGATATGACACCATGATTATGGTAGGATAACAAACTGTGCACTATAATATTAATCTTTCAAGTCCAACTTCATTTCTTTCAATCACATACTTGATATTTCATTAACATGTTTGTCCCCCTATGGTATATAAGTTTTTTATTACATTGCTTAGTGGCTACATATATTCGCATCAACTTTACCTTAATGCGGATCTTCTCTTACTTATAATGCTAATTCTTATCATTTCTGTTAACGTGTCTTTAATCAAATGGGGTTATGCGGTTTAATTCAGTGATTTCAGCCTAAATATTTTGAATCAATGTTCTATCGAGGAAATGTGGCCCTTTACTTTGAAATTTTAGTGCTCGATCAGATCCACTTATATCCTTCTATCTGTACTGAACCTTATGGCTAGCACTTACAGCATGTCATTTAGCTTGTTAATAAATTACTGGTTCTCTTGTGATGTTGATAATCATGATATGAGCGAATCATCTTGATATTAATATAAGGACGTTTAGAGAACTCCCCAATTTCTCACCTCAAAGGCCTAACCCTTTAAACTAGAAGCACGAACATGAACACGAGATAAGGATACGACACGCATGGACACGTAGACACACCATTATTAAAAAATGCAGGATACAGATACGTTGAGGACACGTTATTTATTATTATTTTTTATGATATACTATTATTAGATCAAATCCAAAATATTTTAGTTAGTTATAAGCCTACTCTTAACAATCTCAAAATATTTTAGTTTTTACCTTATTTTCCTTCTCTCCATTCAATTTTCTCTCTTTCTTTCCTTTTTTCATATTAGTCCATCTATCTTCGATGGACATCGTCGTCAACGGCCTCCACCAACCCAACCCGTTGTCATGTCATCGACCATTTGAAACGAATAAATCTTAAATGGAGGTGTCCATGAAGTGTTCATAGTGAGTCCGTGAAGTATCCGCAATTAAAAATAATAATAATAATAAAGGAGGACACAGAATTTCTACTATTGGACTCGTGTCCGGAAGTATCAGTGTCGGATATGTGTCCGACATGGATACTTTGTCAAAATAGAAGTGTCCGTGCTTCCTCTTTAGTCAATACAAATGTCTACTTATTACAAGATTAGGCTAGTACTTCATAGGCATCTAGCCTAACTAACTTTAGCTAACCCACTAAGTAACTATGATTAACTACTAACTCACAAAAGGGTAAATGGGTCTTAATAAGATTTAACTAATTGTTCTTAATTTTACCAAATTTCTTTTATTCATATCAAACATTATTTCTTTCCAAGTAGATTTATTCATTCATACCCTTGCTTGTTGTTTTTGCTGCCCTGCTTTCTTGCTTTAGCAATTTAGCTACCTAACTACAGTTTTTGTTATCATATTTTCCTGTCTAGAATTAATGTGGTTTATGTATGAAACCTTTTGATCAAAGTAGCGTCATGTCATCTACATTCATTTCTGAAATATAAGGTTGCTTGGCAGGAGTTGAAGCTCGGGGTTTTATGTTTGGCCCTCCGATCGCATTGGCTATAGGAGCCAAATTTGTTCCTCTAAGGAAACCGAGGAAGCTACCTGGTAATCGTGTATACTTATTATGCACCCATTTGATTATTTGTTCTCTTTCTTCCTCTTGCACAAACGTGTCTATGATCTAGAAGAACTCTTCCTCATATAGTTCTGCTTTTCTGATATGTAAGCCATACATGTATTGGTCTTCCCACACCTTTTCCTTGGTTCATGTGTTTGTACATTATTTCTAATTCTTTCACAGGCCTTTAAGTCTTCACTTTGCTTAGCCCTTTCTTCCTCCAAGTTTCTTCTCTTATACTATCTAGATCAAGTGGTTGTTAGTACATACTATTAATTTAACCACCATCTTACGTTTCATATACTGCCTAGGGTATTAGTACCAGATTTTTGTCAAGTACGTTAAACCAAAATTAGAAGTTGGATTTCTGGTCCTGAATCATGCTTTACAGTATGAGAAGAATTATCTTGCATTATGGGTTGAAGTCATTCCTTCTATATTTGTAATGAATTTCACTCATATATCACCATATCAGGAGAAAAAATTTCTGAAAAGTACACATTAGAATATGGAAGTGATTGCCTTGAGATGCATGTTGGAGCTGTCAAACCACATGAACGGGCATTAGTCGTCGACGACTTGATTGCAACAGGTGGCACACTTCGTGCAGCTATGAATTTACTTGGTGAGCCCATTTTGATATTGTGTTATATAAGCCAAAAGTTAGGTCATTGTATAGTGAGATATTATAACTTATGGCATTAGAATTATTTGTTCGGTAGAAAAATCTATGATATATAAACACTGTCATTCTGGAACAGATTTGATGCCTGTTTTTGTTTGATATGAAGTCCTTGTGTATTTTATCTACCCCACTGCCCTGAAGCTTTAGTACAAAGACAGTGCACAAACAGAGATTCTGTACTTATTGCAGAATTTGTCTGTTTCAGTAAACAAATCAAATAATTGATGTTATAGTTCAATACCAACTGACAATTGCGTATAGATTCTAGTAAGTTTACATGAAGAAACCTGGACTTTAAATCTTGCATGTTGATCATAAAAGGAATTTCGACAACATAATGCGGGGAATCGAATGCATGACCTCATGGTTGAGGGTATTTGCCAAAACTAATTAGGTCTATTTTCAGGTTGGCTATGAGATATTAGTTTAGACTGTTCATTCCATTGTCTGATGATTGATATAAGAAAACAAACATTTTTTTTGTCATCATTCAATCATTTGTAATTTAAATACATTGTTTTCAGAACGCGCTGGAGCTGAAGTGATTGAATGTGCATGTGTCATTGAATTGCCAGAGTTAAAGGTGTGCATGATTCTCCCAACTCCTTTTTTCAGTGGTTTTAAAGTTCAAAGTTGGTGCAATAGTTAGTCAGGACTTGTTTGGCCTTTTCTGTTACCTTGTTTTTTTCTTTCTTTACTATTGTTTTCCTTTGTTCATCTGATTACATTGCAAAATTGAGACGACAACATCTAAAACTTCTAATAATTTGATTTTATAAATACAAAAATAGTTACTTAAGAAAGAACAAATATTAGTTAGCTTGCCCCGACGCTTTTGGTAGGGTCAGATGGTTGAGTCATTGAGAATAGTCAAGATGCACGTAAACAGGTTCTAACACCCATGAGTCACGAAACGAATATTTTTAACAACCATTTACAGACAAGTTATTAGTGGTTATTTTCCTTCAGCAATCGTAAGCCTCGACTAGTCTAAGTTATTGATTTCAATGTTCTTTTGTTGGATTACATAAATTACATCATTAGAATTATGGTACTGATAGAGGAATGTTGACAAAGACAGTCTTGTGAAATTGAAACACGTAGGGATAGCTCAATTTTTTGGTGAAGTGCTTTAAACCATTCTTGTAAACAATTTTGAAAAGAAAGGCGAATAAATTTCTTTTAAAACCTCTCAAACAGTTGCTTTCTTGTTTTGGAGTATGGTTAGGTGAATTGCTGTTCTCATTTTCCCTGTTTCTCTGGAGTCAAGTTATTCAATATTGGATTGATAGACTGGAGAGTTATTTTGCAATTATATGTATACAAACTCTACGGTAATTTTTCGACATCTAATAATGCTGCAATGTGCAGGGTCGGGAGCGGTTGAACGGTAAACCATTGTTTGTGCTAGTAGAGTACTCTTAATGCAGCATAGATGGACTTGGCATCTCTCAATTCCTACCTTATAAAATCTTCAACTCAAAGGGAATGTGACAAAGCAAACCATCATCCCATTCGACCTCTGGCCCCACTCCAAGACAAATAAAAAGAAGAATCTGTTCAAATGCCATTTTCACTGTCCAATGATTTGGTGAGTTTAGGTTGGAGCCTTAAATTCTATCTTGTACACCATTCAAATAGTGAAAAGGGCCTATTCTGATAGATTCTTGTAGTTGGACACTGTCCTTTTACCCTGTCTCTCTAGTTTCCTTGAAAGTAAATATCATTAGAAAGTCCTTTGTTTAATATTGTCCATTTTAAGCTTAAGTCTACAGTGTTTTATTCTTGAACTCTTCCGAAAATGACTCACAT
This sequence comes from Sechiopsis laciniata, assembly GCA_037833695.1. Classification (NCBI taxonomy): domain Eukaryota; kingdom Viridiplantae; phylum Streptophyta; class Magnoliopsida; order Cucurbitales; family Cucurbitaceae; genus Sechiopsis; species Sechiopsis laciniata. The sequence continues at coordinate 5,480,950 of JBBMKA010000030.1, read as the reverse complement.
CTTAACTTTCAATTGATGCAAGTTTATATTTGCGTCTCGATCATCTTAATAGAATTTAAGAAGTGATTTTTTCTTTTGTTAAATGACAAAGTGATTGGGTTACTTTAATGCAAAGAACTTTGCTTGGAAGCATAGATGTGGAATGTGATGTTCAAGATTAAAATATTAGTTGGAGCTTTATAATAGAGTCAAGTATTTTCTTTATTTTTCTAATCACTTTTGCAGCTTTGTTAAATAGAGGAAAAAAGTTGGGTTTCAAGGATAGTGAGATGGCAACATATGTTAATTTATATGCTTTTCATTTTCTGTCAAGGAAAGTAAGGTTTGGCCATTACCAGCATGACTTGCTCTATACTTATGCCCATTTCTTTGTTAGAGATTGAACAACAAGAACAGCCTATAATTGATTTACTTTTTTCTTTTTTTGGTCTTCAATTTTGTCTTATTTGCTTTTGCATTTTGGCTTGGGTCAAAAGATAATGGACTTTGAATGGTGAGAAAATGCACCTAGTATGGTTGATATTTTTCTCTTTACTTAATTGAAGGGGTGTGAATTTACTGTTTTGAATGTTTTACTATTTGATTTTTTATAATTTCCATGCCAAATGTCTTTTGATTTTTGAAGTCTTACTATTTTTAGGTATTTGGTTACATTCTTGGGAATATTATTTGATCTATTTTTAGGGCATTTTTCTGAATTTGGAAGAAAGATTTTATGAATTTTTTAGTTCGAAAACATTTGAGAGGTAAGATTCAAATTCCTAATTTGTTGATGTACGTAAGAACCATTTGGTAAAAAATAAGTGTATTAACTATTCTATACAAAGTTTGCCAATTTTCTATTTTGAGAAAAAATAACCCAGCTTTCTTGTTTACCAAAAAAAGGAAGAAAAATATAATCAAATTGCACTCTTGAAGAACAGTTTTCATCTAATTGACCCTAAACTTCATTCACACACAAGTGTTGGAAATTTTACTGATTTATAAGGAAAAGAAAATCTTTCAGAACAAATAAATTTAATCCAATTAACATTTTTTGAAATTTTATTTAAAATTTAACAAATATGTATGTGTATTTGTAGAAATAATCTCAAATCTAATGTCCAAAATCAGATCCAAACATACCAACAATAGATGAAAATCAAAGCACAAAGTAAGAAGGATATGGAGAAGAAATTAACACACCGATGTAAAGTGGTTCGGACTAGCCTACTCCACTGTTCAGAATGTGAGATAATTAATTTTGATCACTCACTCATAATTATCATTGATGAATATCAAGAACTCTCAAATTAGTGGCTAGGGTTTCTCTCAAAGGTAGAAGAAAGTCCAAGGTACTTTATATACTAGCACAATTTACACACTCCCCTAAATATTTAACCTAACCTCACAACTAACCCAAGGTTCATCTAAACTCACCATTATATAGTTAATACAATTTAACCGTATTTAAATGATTGGAGAGTGGAAATAAAATGTAGATGCATGCTTTCATTTTGGTACCAAGTATTTAGTACAGATGGGATAAGAAACTTAAAATAATACGAAACAAAATGAAACCCAAACACAAAAACAATACACTAGCTCAATGGTGTTAGTGTATATTCATAGACCAAAAAGGTCATGAGTTTGAATCCTCACTCACAATTAATTCAAATGACAACACCTTTCATTTTTCTTTTTCTTTTGGAAAGGAGCTTATGTTTTGTCTACCATAGTTTTGAACGATCACTTTTATTAATGTAGCCACAACATTCATTAAACACACTATACAACATTTTTCTAAGGGGAGTCCAAACTAAGGATAAAAAGACTTCGACCAATGCCTTGATTCTGATCTACATGTCGAATTAAGACTAAACAAACCCGAAAAGAGAATTCCAAAGGAAAGCACACACCTTGCGAAATGACTCTTTTACAACTCGGATAACAAAATCCCTAATTGTTACAGACCCGTGAACAAAAAAACGACAATCTTAACAACCCGAATTACTTACTTAACTCAAAGGTTGATAAATCTTTTACTCGTTTAACTCTATTCAACCTAAACTAAGAATTAACGTGTGTAAAATTAATTAATAAGATAGATGTTCTTAGCATATCGATAATGAACATACACTAATAAGATAGGTTGACTCTTAGAGAAGAAAAAAAAGATAACACAACCCGAGAGTCGAACTTAACCATACAAAAAAAATATATAGGGATTGAGTTCATAAGGTTGAATGCATTGGCAAATTTGCACAACCCAAATATTTAAATTAGTCCAAAAAAATTTCTTAACTCAACCCAGACCATATATACCCCTACCTTTAAAGCTGCATCAGACGCTCAAACCGTAGAAAACGAGACACTCTTAAACCCGAAGTAGAGAGCTTCCCCCAAGGTTCCTCCAAAGAAACCTAGAGAGAAAGTAAGCCTCAAACTACACCAAAAGGATGCTCACAACTATACACAGAGGAGACCAAGTTTTCCCAGAGAGAACTTTCTCTCTAATTTGGAGACACTGCCTGCAAACTAATGATTTTATTTTAATGTTATAGATTGGGAAATTGAAATTGGAATATTATTATTTACCACATTGATTTTGATTCTTTTAATGTTATAGATTGGGAAATTGGAATTGGAATATTATTATTTACCACATTGATTTTGATTCCATTTTCTAATAACAGTCAATTTCTTGGCCAATTTAAAGGAATAACGCACAAACTACCCAAACGCCCCACCCAATACATTGCATCAAAATAAAATAGGACAAAATTAATTAATATTATCGGTTAATCAGAGCATTTATCAACACAATTTTTACATAACCACACATTAATATCAGCGGTCACAGTCAAAGAAAAAACGAAAAATTGTGTTGATAAATGCAAGTTGATGAAAGATGAAAATAGAAAAGATTTCCGTTTCATCGCCAAAAAAATCAGAAAATATTAAAAAAAAAATTATAATAATGGTTTTGCAATTTTTTTTTTTTTAATTTTTACAATTTGTAGATGATGAGGAAACAAGGAAGAACCGCACGCGAGTCGAATACGAGTAACTCGCCGTTATCACCACTTACTGAGTCAAGACCGAGTCTGCTTTCCATAAACGGGTCGGGTTTCACTACTTCTTTCGAAACCCGACCGGCGATGACCCGACAAACCAACATCGCCCTTCTCCCTCTCCCGCCGCCACCGTTCTCGTGGGCCACCCCACTGCCGGAAAACGTGCAAATCGCCGCCGACGGCGACCCTCTCACCCCAGGGAAAGTCCACGCGCCGACGCCGCCGCAACCGTCGTACTTCTCACAGTCGGACGTCGGACCCATGCAGTGAAACCTCATGACCTCGTTCCCGTCGGCAACGCAGCGGGCATTCTCCTCGTCGACGGGACAACCCATCGCCGCCGTGGCCTTAACCATTTCCCTATACTCCTCAAACCGGGCCACCGTCCTGGACCCATTCTGGACCTTGAAAATCATCTCGACCCGACCCGAAAACGCCTTGGGGGTCCAGCTCGTGTGGAAGATTATCTCGACGACGCTCCGGGAATGGTGGCCCTCCGGAAGCTCCGACAACGCCGGAAAGATGAGATCGTTGGGCCGAATCATCTGGCGGGCCGAAACGCTGGGTCTGGGCCTGGAACCGGGTTCCGATTTCGCGGGTCTGCTTCTGGGCACCGGTTTTTTGTCCGGCGGCGAGGGCTTGGGCTTTTTCTTGGTGGTTTCGACGACGTCTTTGAGGCTCTGAACGCTTTTCCGGCAACTGGCACTGGGAATTAGATTTTTAGGGCTTGGATGGTAAACATCCTCGAAGGCTCTGGATTTGCAGTGAAGGGATTTGACCCACGCCATTAACGGAGGTCAATGCAACGCCGGTGAAATCTGGCCGGAATTTGTGTTTGTTCAGGGGAGAAATGATTCAAGTTGGGTAATGGGTTTGTGTCTCATTGTTGGTCGCTTCCTGTGTGTGTAAAGAAATGGAAATGGAAACGGAACGAATAGGCGCAGGCGCCATTATAAATGGAGCTTTTTATTTACTACACCCACTCAACATTACCAAATGACGAAATTGCCCCTCTTTGTTTTTTGTTTTTGAAAAAAATATATATACTTTTGGTCTTCAATGTGATCTAATTTTAATTTGGAGATTTTTGCACGTATAATAAAAAATATATATATTATTTTCATTTATACATAAAATTAAAATTAATTCATTTTTATTGGTAAATTCAAATTGAGTTCTAGTTAAATTCTATCATTAATATAATTCAATCCATCATAAATTCATCTTATTATTGGTTGAGTTTTATCACTGATAAAAATCAAGGTGTTTTAAATAAATTATTTTAGAAATTATGTTGCAAATATAATACCATTGGTAGAATGCTAAATTCTATTTTAATTTGGTACACAAAGTTTAAAATGTATCTGCAATCTCTCACATTTTAATAATACTCATTTTTTATTTTTAAGATAAAAAAACTCTTAGTTATATAAAATAATGTTGATTAAAATGGTGATTAAATTAATTTTAAATTTCTATATATTACCGAGTGATTATTTAGTTTTGATATGAGTTTAGTTTTTAAAATAAAGCAAGTATAAAAGTATAATACCATTGGTAGAATGCTGAATTCTATTTTAATTTGGTACACAAAGTTTAAAATGTATCTGCAATCTCTCACATTTTAATAATACTCATTTTTTATTTTTAAGATAAAAAAACTCTTAGTTATATAAAATAATGTTGATTAAAATGGTGATTAAATTAATTTTAAATTTCTATATATTACCGAGTGATTATTTAGTTTTGATATGAGTTTAGTTTTTAAAATAAAGCAAGTATAAAAGTAAATTAAAAGATATATCAAACTAATTTTGAAACATAATAATTAAATTGAAATTAGATCTCAAACTTAGGGACTATATATATATATATATAAAATCTTAAACTTGTTTCATTTTGATGCTTCCATTTTCAAAAATCCAATTTAGTTTTTGAATTTTTAAATTTGTTATATTTTGTTTTAGGAACTTTTTAGTTTATTTCATTTTAATTTATAAATTTATAAATATTCAATTTTGTTCCTAAACTTTTCAAAAAAAAAAAAAAAAACTAGCCCTTAGTGAATATTTTAATTAATGTTTCTTAAAAAGATTATCATCTCTTTCTATAAATTTAAACAAATATATTCATACTCTTTTGTTTATATTAAAATTATTAATATTATTAAATTAATTTCATTAATAATAACTTCATATTGATTATATGTATTACTTTTAAATTTTACAAGTTTAAGAATTAAAATTATATATTTTTTGGATAAATAAAATTAAATATTAAATATTGCAGAGTAGATGGACTAAAATAAGATTAAAAAAAAACTCATTTTAGAATTTTTATTTGGTGGTCATCTTATCTTTATCCACGTGGACCAGTCTGATTTTCTCTAGAAGAGAAGAAGAACAAAATGAAATTAAGTTTCAGAAAACAAAATTTCATCAAATGTGTTTCAGAGATTTGTGGTCCTCATGGTAATTTTACCTTATGCCGTATTCGCACTTGATTATTACCCATATTCGAAACGCCTTTAATTTTTAATTTATTTGCTTTTTTGAGAGTGCAAACTAATTAATTCTAATTAAACCTATTGAGAATTAATTTTAATTTATTACAATGAAATCCACCCCAACTTCCCTATTTAATGATTCTTAATTCTCGTTAAGATTAATTCTTTTTTAAAAAGGGGTTTTGGCGTTTAATGTACGTGCGTATATTTATTTTTCATTTCTTATTATATATTGTGGTGATTACAAAAGGCTCTATCATTATAGCTTATTTTTTTCTATCATTATAGCTTATTTTTTTCATAATTTATTTTGTTGTTTTTCTTCTGTACTTTTTTGTCTATTTGTTCAGCCAAAAAAGATCTTCTTTATAGTTCGAGAGAGAGGTGATTTTAATTTCTCTAATGTTTTATGTGAATGGAAAATTGCTGTAAAAAAATTTGAATGAAAAATTGATTTAATTTCATGGTACTTCTCAAAAAAAAAAAAAAAAAAAAAAAACCTATTACGGTCTAGGGAAATAAGGAAAAACAGGGGCGGAAATCGATTTAATTTCATCAATAAGTCTATAAAGTTGTATTGATTTTTTGTTATTTAAATATGAAAAAATGTTGCAATTTTCATTTATGCTTATAATGAATTGAAAAAAACTTATCTAGAATATAAAATTAATAAGATTTTTAGGAAAAGAATTTTAAAGTTACATTTTTTAAAACAAAATTGTATGTATGTTTTTTTAGCAAAGTTGGCATAAGATAATTTCGTATTGATCAAATCTAAATTTGTTTTGAAACTTGATATTATTGAAATCAGTGAGTTTTATAGATATTTCTTACATTGCTTTTTTGTTCAAGTTAGGATGAATTAGTAAAAACAAATGAATAGAGAATAGAAATTGCATATTAAAGTTAATTTAAAGTTTAATTTATCAAATTGAAAGTTTAGGGGAAAATTGATACAATATAACGAATTGTGGCTATAAATTGAATTAAAAAAAAAACGTTTAAAAATCTTTAGAAATGAGATTTCCAACCTTAGTCTAAATTTGTAATATAGATTTGTTTCCAACTCTTATTGAGATCGAATGGATCACTCACGCGTTGATTTTATTGTTTGTTGGTAATTCAATTCAACACCATGATCACAAATTTAATTCCAAAAATTGATATTTGACTCTCATTTGTTTGAAAGCAGTGGTACCCAACCCCTCAATCCATTTGTACTAAGGAACAAAAAAAAAAAACTTTGGCTTATTAAGTTAAACTCCTAATACAATATTAATCAAGAAATTGAGTGTAGGCCAACAAGAGCAGTTGTTCAACTACATTAGTGTATAGTTAATGACCAAAAGGTCGAATCTCTCCACTCTCAATTGTAATAATTTCAAAAAATAAAAAAAGAAATTGAGTCTAAATTTGTTATATAGGCTTGTTTGCCTTTTAACTTCGTAAATATTAATTATAAGACTTTCATAAACCTTATAAACTAATGAGGCATGACCTACCTTATATGTTAACTTTTACAAAACCATATACCAAGCCGAAAAAGGATATTAAATACAAGTTACTCAATCTTAGTTTGTTTAATCGATCCATTTCAACAAAAATCTAAACACATTATATAATTCCACAATCTCATATTTATAAATCAAAAGTTTATTGTAGACCAGAAATTTAAAGGTCATGCACTTAATTTGTATGGGTATATTTTATAATAAAATGTTGAGTGGATTATTGAGAAGTTCAATTTTGGATGGTTATAGTGAACATGATAACATAATGAGAATTCTTTTGCAATCCCTACTTTTTCTCTTTTTTGTCTTTATTTTTCTTTTGCTTTTGCTCTTTTCTTTCTTTTTCATTCTCCCTCTTTAGAGGATTAAAATATTTAATTGATAGCATTTACCTGGATTAGAAAAGCAAGTGACGTATATAGGGTTAAAGGATATGGCTATCAAAAGATTTTACTAGATAAAAGTTTTCTTAAGACTTACATTAGGTTAAGATTTTGAAATCATCCAAAAAATTAATCATAATGGGTTGAAATTCATTCCATGATAGACAATCTATCTTGAAATTAATTTTGTATGAAATAATTTGACATCTAAATATTATAAAATAACAAATTATAACTATATTTTTATGTTTTGAAAAGCAAGTAATGAAATTTGATCTCCAATTTAAAATAGATGAAAAATAAGTAATGTCACTAAAATTATGTTTCTCTTAACTATTTTTCAACAGAAGTTATATATCCTACAAAAAAATGCTGTTTTTGTAGAATTATACGAAATGTTAATATATTTAAAAATACATTAATCTACTCAGAGTAAATATAGCATTTGTCAAGGATGGGAGGTATTCATGAATAACTTAATTTAAAATAAATAAATAAATAAATATATATATATATATATATATATATATATATGTTTTTTATCAAAACATATTTTTATTTATTTAAGTTTAATTAAGTGGTTGGTGACATGTTAATTACCTTTATCGATGATAATCTATTTCAACTTTAAAATCATACATTTGATCATAAAATTGGTTTAACTTTCATTTTATGTAAACATTTATATTGGATTTTTTATATCTTCTTCCATTTCAGAAAAAAATAAAAATTGTGATTTAACTTTTTTTTTTTTTACTTTACTTTCGAAATCTTTGTGATTTTAGTTTGGACCATAAGGTCTCGTAAAAAAAAGCATTAAAATTATGGAAGCGCTGGAGCTTGTATGATGTGACACATAAAAAGAATACTTTTATACTAAAAATTTAAAACCAGGACCAGACTACATGTGATTGTCCAGAAGAAAAATGTTTGATTTTTATTTTGAGAGTGTGTTTTTAATTTTTGAAAAAACAAAACAATTTTATGGTTCAGAAGAACTGTATGGGAGTTTGTTGGAATTTGAGCATGAGACAGAGAATTGAATTTGAAAAATATAATAGGTCAACTGAGTTGTTGACAAATACTTTAATTTTGCATTTATGTCTCAAATCCCACCCATTTCTCACCACCACATTTTTTTTTCTTTGCTGAGTCTAAATAGTTTAAGCACATTTCAATTTTTTTATTTAATTTATTTTTTATTTTTTTTATGGAGTATAATGCCTCACCTTAACAAGGAAATTTGAGTTTGAAATAAATTAAAATGAAATCAATTCTTGAACATTTTAAAATTATTCTTTTAAGACCCTTTCGATCACATAAGTTAATAAAATCCATCATATACACTACAAAAATTCAAATACAATTTTGGATTCAATACCTTTAGTACTTTCTATTGTTACCGAAAGATTAATGATGTGTTGATTTCATTATTATTAATAATTTAATTCAATACTACGGTTATGGGGGCGATCCCGAGAATATTAGAGCCCTTTATTTGTAGGGTATTTGAACATTAAAAAAATTTATTTTCTAAAAAATGGCAAATAATTTTTTTTTTTTTTTTTTTTTTGAATTTAACTAGGGCATATCAGTTAATACGTCATAAGTACAGCTTTTCTAAAACTTTCCAACGTTTCCTTAAAAAAAAATTGTAACGAAATTGGAGGAAAAAAAAAATATAAACATGATTATAAAAAAAATCAAATAATTTATTGATTTAAAAGTGGTTTCTGACCCTAAAAAAGCAATAAAAATGTATAACCAAGGGATATATAACTTACTTTATTTACCGTGGTGGCGAGTGACCGAAGGTTTCAATCGATTCATGCAAGATATAATTCATCATTTATTATTCTATAAGCTACATGTTCTGGGATCTATATCTATTGACTAGACTTTCGGTCGAAAAGTTGCCCGAGTAAGACATCCTACCATAAAACTATTGGTAGTTAGGGATAGTTGAGTTTTTGGAAAAACATTTGAAGAATTTTGTCACACGTCGAAAATATAAAAAGGTAGAGGTGTGCTCCAAATACTATAAAAGGAATATGTGATTTTAGTTTCAAAGCATTAGAGTCAGCTTTAAATTTGTTGTACTGACTCTAATTAAATTCCTTTTATATTCTTTTGGAGTCATGGGGTAAAGAGTGTGAGTACGTAGCATAAGTTTTGAAAAGAGTGTTTATGTAATTGGAGTCGTGGAGGGAGCTTTATGTGATTGTAGCATTTTTCACATGGTGGCAGTTCTTTCTGTCAGTGATTTTGTCTTCGATTTGGAGTTTTTCACGTAAATTCTTGTGTCTTTTTATTTTGTTGTTTCCTTTAATTTCTCAGTTATATTTTAGCTTATTCTTGCGGATAACAGGGAAGGTTTTTCCGGGAACATGTTCATATTCCTTTAACCCAATTACTAACTCAAGATTAGGACTCTATCCTAAATATTAACCACGTTAATTAATTTCTAATTTTCTTTTATTCCCAGAAGTTTCTTGTACTATATCATAATGCGAAGAGCGCTCCTCGACATGCCATAGACTATCCCAACCCCTCTATTCTATTCGTGATAAAAGGAGTATCCTTTCGGGTTTCTATCTAACATTCAACTAGACGATGTGCTATAAGTAAATCTTATGGATTAAAGCGATGAACAAAAAGACATACAACATTACATACAACTTTTATTTGAAAAGAAAAATGCATGAGCCTCAAAATATATACATACACGAGGTTTGAAATCAACTTTGAGGTTACCGCCACCCACAATTCGAGTGATCAACGAACTATTTGGGAGAAGATTTGAGCCCCATTTCTCTAAAATTGACCCTCTTTCTCTAAACTTTTTGTAAGGGTGCACAAAATGAGTTTTCCAAACCCTAAAACCGGAAGTTTTGTTTATACCAAATCAAGGTAACCGTGATGTTGTGCATTTGGGAATATCGCTTCGCAACATATATCGTCTGAGCTAGAGAGCTCCTCGCATTGACACTATGGTGCTCGATCGTAACCAGCGTTGTGACACCCAAAATTGACGCCACGACGCTTTGTGGAAATTGACATTTTACTCTAGTATCATAACAAAGCTATCCCTAGCGTTAGGATGCCCGTTCAAGGGAATTTCCCTCTCCTTTGCCTTATGTACGCTAATTTGCTCTAATATAATTCAATTTGGCTCTTTTTGCTCCAAACTCCATGTTGTCTCCCATACAGGCCTGAAGAAGTAAGATTTTAGTATGATTTGTTCGTTCAAATTTGATTTGATCAATTATCAAATAAAACCTAAAATTTTAATTAATATTGTGATGCAAAACTTTGTGATGTACGATATAATTCTTTAAAGGCACAAATGTCAGTCCTCTTTTCACACTTAAATTAAATTATTTGCCACACATCATCATAAATAGAATTGATGAGTGAGGGTATTTTGGTCATTTGATAGTGTAAAGAGAGTGTAATAATATTGGGGTTGGCTGTTATGTAAAATCCCACTATAAAAAGAAAATAAAAAATAGGAATAAGAGGATAAGGGAATCTTCCATTGAAGTTTGAATTAGAGAATAGGCCAAAAAAAGAAAAATAGAAAAGAGGATAGAATAGAATAGAAGAATGGAAGCTTATAGGACTCAGAGAGTGCTAAAAAAAAAGCACTGAAATTTTAACTATAACATAACTAGTGAGAGAGAGAGAGAGAGTTTGTTTCTAAATTTTTGAATGAGTAATTATTTAATTTAGTGTGTGGGATTTACAAAGTAGAAATTTGAATGTTAATAATAAATAAGGGAAAAGGGGTAAGGAGACAAATGCATTGAGATAATAAAACTGGCATTTTGAAATGAATGATTATGTTTTGTTTTGGGTATAATTATTGCATTTGGAAACCCCATAAATCAATGCCCTTCGATTCCACCAATTCGTGATTCTTACGGACTTCAAAACCCTAAACTAAACGCCCACAAATTCAAACCTAAACTTTATATAAATTTTTTTTTTTTTTTAAACATCGTTTTTTAAATCTTGAGAAATATATCCATTTTTAGGTTAAATTAGTAGAAAGATGGAACTTACTACTTACCTACAAAAGAAAAATAAGAAAAAGAAAAGATAGAATTAAGTTGCTAGTTAAAAAAAAAAAAGGGCAAGTTGCTATAGTTGTAAAGTCGTCTACTTCATTTAACCTAATCAGTAAGTTTACACAAATATTGCAATGCTAACCTAAATTTAAACATTTTTTTTTAAACAGAATTAAAATAGGATGTTCATCTGCATTTGATAAAAATGTTATTAATTATGAATTTTAGTATAAGTTGGGAGTGGGAGATCACTAGTGGAGATTATTAATAGGTACTGAACTGAATTACCACAAAATAATGAAACAATCAATCCATCGTCTCTTTTAATAAAAGAAAAAAAAAACTTATTTTGTCGAATTTTCTTTTGTATGGCCTTAATTATATGCAATAGTACTTAAATTTCAATATAATTAGCATGTGTGAATAAATTTTTATCTTTTAAATTAAAATTAAGATTAAATCTAGATGAAAGTTTTCTTTTTGATAGTAAATCTAAGTTGTAAAACATACCACTATCGTTTTGCTCCTTTTTTTTGGCAATCTAAGTGGATTTTTTTTTTTTCCATAGGTTTTTTAGTTTAACAAATATAAGGTAAGAGATTAAATTGGTAAAGTTAGGGACGTTAATAAGAGTCATATATTCATTGAGCGTTATATTCAAGTTTTTTTTTTTTTTCTTGGAGATAGGAATTACATTCCAGCTTCAGAATTTATCTAATAAAAATAATATATTTATAAGTAAGTATTTAAGGAAGGAATTTGAATTTTAGAAAAATATTAAGAATAAAAAAAAGGAGTGGAAATGGGGGGTGGGGGCTTTTGACAGCCTTTGTTGTCACGCCTGCACCCACAAAATCTTAATTCCAATTCCATTAAGCTTTGTGTCCCAAGAAAAACTGCTTTGTTTCTAACCAAAACCATGCTTTCTTTTTCTTTTTACCCTTTCAAACTTTGCTCTTTTTTACCATTTTACCTTTTTCTGTTTCTATTCCTTCCTACTTTTTTACCCCTTTTTTCCTACTATCATAGGGGGTGTTTGGATATATTTTTGTGGAGTAATTAGATAGAGTGGTTATATTAATAGCTCGTTTGGATGTGATTGTTTGTATTAATAGCTCGTTTAGATGTATTTGTTTATTGAGTGGTTGCAAATAATAACTCGTTTGTCGGTTGAATGTGGTTTTTGTAGAGGGGTTGTATAAGAGGTTTATTAGTATTTTTTAATGATATGACATTTTATGATTTTTTTTTCAATCTCAAATAATATCATTTATTTATTATAATAAATCTCAAATTATTCTTTAACATATTTGGAGACTTTCTTTGGTAATATTATCTCTTTTATTTTTTGATAATATTATTAAATTTTCATGTTGTTGTTGTTGTTGTTTTTTTTTTTTTTTGGTTTTGAAATCAAATTTCCATGTTGTCATTAATTTGTGAGAATGCATTTTGTACCAATAATTTTTATGATATGATTTTTTTTCTTAATATTTTAAAGAATCACATGTAAAATATGAAACGACTCTTAATTTTAAATGATGAAATATAATTTTAAAATACGATAGTATATGAATGACAATAATTTTCAATTAATGAATGAATCAATGATATTAGGTATGTAATTAAAAATTCGAAGTTAATTTTAAATTATGAAATATATTCTCAAAATACAATATTATGTGGATGAGAACAATTTACAATTTAATATTTAAAAATTAATACAATTAAAATTACTCATAATTTAAAATTATAAAACATATCACCTAAATAAATTATGAAAAATATTCTCTAAATGTGATAAAATGTGGATGAGAACAATTTACAATTTATTCTCAAAAAAAAAAAAAAAAATTACAATTTAATAGTTGAAAATTAATGCAATTAAAATTACTCATTCTACTAAACAAATTGAATTATGAAATAAAAAACAAAATTAATTATGCAATTTCAAATTACAAAATATATCATTTAAAAATAATGAATCAAATATTAAGGAGATGGAAAAAGATAAATAAATTTAAAAAAAAAGGAAACTACCGTTAATTTTAAATTGTGAATTTTTCAAAGAAAAAAAAGAAGAAAAAACTTATGAAACATAATCTTGAAATACGATTTATGTGTATGAGAACAATCTACAATCAATTAAAAACTAAGATTTTGGGAAAAAATATTATGAATTAAAATTTTGAAAAAAAAAATGAAATTTTGATGGAAAAAATTTAAAATTTTTAATTTAAAAATATTGAAATTTTGAAGAAAAACTTAACGAAAAAATATTAGAAAAAATTAAAACTGAAATAAAAAAAAAACTAAATATATTAATCCTAACCCTCCCCAACATCCAGCAACAAACAGCCCTTTAAAAATTGAAAACTGAAATTTTGAATAAAAATACGAAAATTTTAAAAACTGGAAAAAAATAAATTAAAATTGGAATGTTGAGAAAAATAAAAACTTAAATTTAAAAGTAGAAGTTAAAACTTAAATTTTAGAGAGAAAAAAAAAATGAAAACTGACATTTTGAATAAAAATACGAAAATTTAAAAACTGGAAAATAAAAAAATTGGAATGTTGAGAAAAATAAAAACTTAAATTTAAAAGTAGAAGTTAAAACTTAAATTTTAGAGAAAAAAAAAATGAAAACTAAAATTTTGAATAAAAATACGAAAATTTTAAAAACTGGAAAAAAAAAAAAATTGGAATGTTGAGAAAAATAAAAACTTAAATTTAAAAGTAGAAGTTAAAGCTTAAATTTTAGAGAAAAAGTTAAAAAAAAAAAAAAAAATAATAATAATAATAATGAGGAAAAAAAGTTGTCACCACGTGATGCATTGACATTGCGCCATGTGGTGATAAAGAATTATCCATCTATTCGTTCAAGAAACTGCTCAGAAAAATAAAAATAAAAAAAAACAAAAAAAACTTATTTTTATATTTGAAATTCGTTAAAGATAGATTATAGAAAATTTGCGTAAAAATAAATTTAAATTAAAAAAAAGAAAAGAAAAGAAAAATCAAATAGTTATCAAGGGAGTCTAACCTATTAATTATTTTGTTGGAATTTAACAAGATTGAGTTAATTACATTGTTTAATATCAAATAAGACAACAAGATTATATATATAAAAGGGAACTTGTTGGTTTTTTTTCTTTTTTTTAAGGAAAAAGGGAACTTATTGGTTGGATCATATTAAAGTTGTACTTCTCTAAAATTTAGTAAGATACAATGTGGAAGTTAGAATTTAAGCATCAAGACAATGATGCATAAAGTCCAACTAAAACTATGTAATAGGTTTTTGCCAACAAAAGTAAAACTCTAACGATATCTTATATAACTTAATAAACATGATATTATAAGTTTGAATCTCCCTTTTTCTAATATTGTTGTATAAAAAAAAATATATACTTCACAATATTACGAAGCATTATTATGACAGTTACATAAATTACCTATGTGGAGTTACATTTATTATAAATAATAATAAATTACTGTTCTAGTTTTATTTTATTTTAATTTTTTTGAAAAGGAATAGTTAATACGCATGGAGTGGTAGGGAGAGGTGAATAGAGAACTTGAGTATTGACCATAAAAAGGTTATATAAAGGGCCCTAAAGTACTAAGGATATAATAATTATGTGTTTGAATAAGGCATTATTTAATGTGTGCATCAAAAAAAGGAAGCTTCATGCCAATAACTTTGAGTTGTATTGATACAACATATAAATTCAAATCCAAGTAAATTCAATGACTTTATAAAACCCAACCCCCATCCTAACCTATAATAACTCACACTTCTTTTTTTCCCATCTCCATTAATGCTTCTTTCTAAAGTACTCATAAGTTTTGAACTATTACATTTTACTCTAAAATGTGTTTGGATTGTGGGCTTCTAAAGGTTTATTGAGAGATTATTAGTTCAACCCCACGTTTCGATAAAGTAGTTCCAAAAATTTCTCGAAAAGTCCCTATAAAAACTTCTAATAATTTGAGTTTTCTATTACAACGACTAATAATTAACAATCAATTGAAACAAGAGTTTTATGATATACCGCTCATAACTTCTATATTCAGACGAGCCTTTCAATTCAAATAAAATTTTATTTTCTTCAAATTCTTCATAACCACTTAAAACTCCTCAAAATCACTATTCCTTATTTCCGAAATTTTGTATTCAAACAGAGCTAAAAAATTATGGGAGAAATTGCTACAATGTATCAAATAATAATGAGATATCGTTATAAAAATAGTTTTATGTTTTTACATCAAATAGTTAGGACATGTGACAGTGTGCCAATTGAATATTTTTCCTTTCCTAATAATAAGTTAAAAAAGGAAAAAAAGAATTGAATCTAACATGTACTTTGATCATTTATTTGATGGGTTGAGGTTGGGAGCAAATATTTTTATGTAGTGGATCTGTCCACTAACATTTTTTTGTGCCCACCAAGAGCTATAAAAATTCCTCATATTCATAAATATAAATCTATTTTTATAATTAAGAAGTCATAAATTTAAATCTTTTATTTATGTGAATAAAATTTTCTGTTAATTATTAACATTTTATTTTTTATTTTTTTAATGGTTAAAAAACAAATTATGATCAAAATATTACAGCTTTTTCTATTGTTAAATTTATTTTTACAAAAATATTAAATTACTTATTTTTTTTGGAAACTTTACTTCGGAGGGAAAATATAAAAATTTATGACAATTTAACTTAACTATTAATTTATTTATCTTTGTTTGTGTTATCAATATTATTTAGCAGGAATTATGAGTGGATTAAATTTCTTCATCTAGTTTCAACAACTTCACAATTCTTAGTATACAAAATTATTTTTCTTATGCCTCTAATATCGTTTTATGAATTAGAGAAAAATATTGGAAAGATAATGTATGATTTTGATTTCATAATAAGCTTTTACTGTTGTCTAAAGAGTATATTTAATGAAAAATAAATGTGGTCTGTTTTATTGAGGAATTGTATTATCTTTTCCCAAAAAAAAAAAAAAAAAAAAGTTAATGATAAATATATATTTTTAGTTCAACAAAGTACGAGATTTGAATCACGACTTCTTAATTATAGACGCATTTTATACCGATTGAATTATTGTTCTTGTTAGTAGATAAATAAAGAATATAAAAATATTAATTAATCAAAAAATATTAATTAATCAGTAATAAAATATAAAGAAGGGTTTAAAGTATCTTGTCATGTAAATTTTATAAAATGAAAAAAATATGAACAAAATTATTTCCAAGAATTTTTTTCTAAGGAAAACGTATTTTTAAATATTTGTGAAATTTGTTGTGCATAGAAGTTTTAAGCATGTGATAGAGAGGGAATGAATTTTTAAGTATGATTTTAGATCATTGACTAAAAAAACGTACGATTTTAGATCTCATATAATTCCAAAAGATCTCTCAAGCAATTATAACTACATTATTATGTGTAATAATTCAAATCATAATAAAACCCCACAAAACAAAAATATAATATTAATTAAAAAAACAATATGATTTTAATTTTCTCATTTGTTGAGTTCTTTTTACATACAATACTCTTTTCCAAATGATATTGTCCCTTGTTGTTTTGATGCTTCTAGTTTCTTTTGTCAATGCCACATATTGGGATGAGGAGTTGATCTATATATTATGTTATTAATAAATAAACTTGTTAATATGAGTAAAATTAGTTAAGAAGTTATTTTGATGCTAATTTGCTTCATTTTATTTTTTAAAACTTTCAAATGTACAATTTTCAATGACTTTTTAGAAAATTTAAATCAGCACTCTATTATATTACTTTCCTATATAAATCTTAGAAATACAAACACATTTTGTTCTTTTTTGTACTGAACTTATCAATACTATGGAATCCATTTTGATTAAAATTTAACTTTAAATTTAACATAGAAAATTAGTTTAAACTTTTTTTTTTTAAATTATATAAACTAAAATTAAATATTTTGAAAGTTCAAAATATTAAGAGGAAAAACCTAAACATACAAATAAAAAAAAATTAACTATTTTTTTTAATTTATCAATATTTGAGATGGTTTCGAAGTTGTAATATTTTAATTATTAAGTTGTATATAATATCATTAAAACTGTGTTGTGTTTTGCTAATCAATAAAATTTTATATACTTGTTTCAAAAAAAAAAAAAAAATTTATATACTTTGATTTAAATTTTATGTACTTAATTTTATAGTTATGAAGAAAAATGTTGGTTGAAAATGGTGGGAGGCAAATGGATGTTTGGTAGGTTTGCAACTTCATGTATCTTTGTATGATATTTACCTCTCACCAACCACCTTTCTAATGGCTATTCATTTTGCTTCTTAAGATTGCTGCCAAGCTCATTTAAAATTACTTTTATTAAATTGTACTTCTTATTTCTTTCTTTTTTTTTTTTTTTTTTTGAAAACTACTTCTTATTTCTTTTTTCAACATGCATAACAAATTTGATAGTGTTGCTTCAATAATTTGTCTTTTATTTTTCCTTTTATAAAATCCCCCAAAATGGCAATAAACTCAATTCAATTATGTTGAGATGCATATTTTGTACTAATGATTGAAAATGATAGTAGTAAATGAACCATATATTGTTAAGTGACATCAATATATAACTAACAATTAAAAAATTATAGGTTGGATATATATATATAAATAAATAAATAAATGTAGCTTATTAATATCCAATAACTATATTTGCTATTTTAAAAAATAATAATAATAATCATATTTATAATTATTTTGTAGATTTGATTAATCTAGTAAGGTTCAATTTTTTATTACACAGAAAATGTTCCTTTCACATAGAATTTAATTGATTTTTTTTTTCTCACAAAACAAAGGTAATTAGAAAATAGCTTTACCCCGTTTTAATTAGAATATTCATCAAATTTATTATGCAGCTATATCTCAAAATAAAGTAATAATGAATGAAATAATTTATCTATCTTATAAATGCATATTAGAGATCATCTCTTTAATTTTTATGGCATAACCTTTTAAGAGTCCCTCACCTTTTCAAGCCACAATCGATAGCTTAGTGATAAAAAAATTATTAAAAAATCAAAAGATTGTAGGGTGAATTTGTAGTTGTCACCTACTTAAAAATTAATTTTCTATAGATTTTCTTGAGATCCAAATGTTGTAGGACTAAATTGTATGACTCGTAAGAGTAATCGAAGTGTGTGTAAGATAACTCGAACTCTCACAAAAAAAAAGTCCCTTCAAGATCCTTTTTTGAGTTTACAAATCTTAAATTCAGCTCTAGTTTTATTTTTATTGAACTAAAAGTGTTTATTTGAACTTCATGGATTTTGATATGGTGTTAAATGGTATGAAGTTGCATTTATTTTATAAATGTTAGAAGTTTCCTTACAAGGTTGGACCCTCAACCTAGACTCCTAAATTTATGCAAATTTCATAACAAAAGATTAAAATGACAAATAATAATGATAACAATAATAAACTATCATCTTCTTTCAAAAATAATAATAATAATAATGAACTATCATCTTCTTGGGATTAAACTATAGAGAAATCACATGCAATACAAACGAATTCTAAAAAACTTTGTATAGCATACACCGTTGTTGATTAATCACCCAAAGAATACATGAACTTAATTATTAATTTGTGTTTTACTCAACAAATATGCATTATTATCATGAGATGCATATTTTTAGATTAATTACATGTGGTTTTCTCTTAAAATCACATGGTTTTAGCAATGTTTTAAGACATGAAAGTATTATGGCTTGTCATTCTCGAGCATGGTCAAATTGTTTAGGCCCTGTTTGATAACGTTCTCATTTCCTGTCTCTTGTTGCTTGTTCCTAATTCTTGTTTCTTGTTCCTGTTTTTATTTAGAACAAAAAACAAGATTGTGTTTGATAACTATTTTTGTTTCTTGTTTCTAAAAAAATAAGAAACAGAAACAAAACTTGTTTTATAATCATTTCTAGTTTCTAGTTTTTTTTTTTGTCTTAAAATTAACATTACATAAATTAAATACATGCATAAAAAAATCATGAAAATAAGAAATGTGTTGTTGATATATCTATAGTAAAATTATGAAATAAAATAAAACAATTATGTATAAATACTATA